>LPNX010840821.1:148600-173600 GCA_001517045.1 Pseudotsuga menziesii | reverse complement strand
TGAACTAAAAACTCCAATACTCATAATTAAGATTTCATGTTTAAAAGAACTATTCAATTGGAGTACAATGATTAACATATATTTTGTTTGGTATCTCTAAACTTTACATAACCCCATGTTTGCCAATCAATGAAGGCTTCTTAGTTGTCCCTATAAACAATTAGAAGGTAATTAAAAATCTAGTCAATAAGAGAGTACTACTCAATTGGCATTAATAAAGAAGAGGTTGAAAATTTGCATATGACTAAATAAATGTTTTTTCAAATTTTTATTTACCCTATAACGAAAGAGACATATTTGCATGGATTTGTGCACATTCCATCCATAGAAGGACCACTAGATGGATAGGTAGTTTAATTGATTTGATAAACCTTTTTATAGGAATAGGGAGGTTTCCTTGTATTTTCTTTGTAAATTATGAGCCATGTTTATCATAGGTCTTTGTGTCAATTATTTTTCCATTTGTTAATTCCAAGGGGTTTTTCTTGACATTATTAGAGACTAAAGAAGGGCCAAAACATAATTCATTAAGAGAGATTCCAACTCCTAAATGTATGAGAACTCCCCCAACCCATATACCTTAGAATGGAACAAGATTCATTACATTAGTACTTAACACCCATTTTTTCGTCAAAGTAGAATATTTATGGCCACACTTATATAGGGAGATGTCCTTAGATAATGTTTAGTCATTAATTGTAGGGATTTTAGGCCATGCCACTTATTCAATATTAAGCATGTTATTCTACCATGTCATCGATTCTAATTCTATTTTAGTTGATCTTAATTGATGCTATCATTACAAGCATACTTGCTATGGGCCAATAGGAGCCCTTGTAAAGGATAGTTTCATGGATGGGAATAATACATAGTATTTGTATTTTTTTGTTGATTATGAATAATTTGACAATTGGAAATTATTTGTTAAACATAGTTGTAAAGTTTTTGTAACTATCTTCTATTTTTGGCTTGTACAAATACCATGAGATGATACACTTACAATCAAGTGGCATGTTACTTATCCTCTTAGAGTTGAAAATCATGGAAACATGTGCTATTAGGAACCTCAAACATGTAATTAGATGCATCTATTATGTTATTCCCAAAAATTTTGAACTCAAGTTATAAGTCAGAGATGTGTATAAATGTAACCACAAATAACATACAAGAATTATGTCTTTTTCAATTAGAAAATTATTAAGAGAAACTCCAATAAAAATTGACAGAAAGGAGCTACCATATTTTTCCTATATGAATATGAATCAAACATAATTATTATCTTCAATCCAAATTTGAGTTTGAATGATAAATTTACCTCTTGAATATTTTAATGCCAATTCACACGAGGCCATTTGAAACACTTCAACACAGTTAGGTAAGTTTGTGTCATTAGATTAAGGATTTTTTTAGTGTTTGGTCTTCTCATCTTGTGGATTATCTTGGAAAAAAACATAATTTTTTTATAGGTGTAAGTATGGAAGATCATTTATTCCATCCTACTCCTCTCAAGGAAGTACGAAACCCTAAATTCATTTTGTCTCTTAACTTCTTTATTTTGCGGTGCAATCTTCCTAGTTTGGGTTTGCAAGTCGTTGAAAAACTTTAAGTGGTGATCAAGACCTATCTTTAGTTGAATAGTTTATTTCCTTTATACTAAGCAATTCCTCATGGTTTCATCTCCTCCACCTTGTTTTTCTCTTTCATCTTCATATCATGTTCCAAATGTTGTTTTCCTTGTATTTCAATTAGTGTTTTGTCTTCTTGCTTTGTCACTTATCTTGGAATCTCCACCACTTTGGGTGTTTGTAGTGGTGGTGGATTTTCTATTCCATATGAATCATCCGAATGAAGTATGAATCATCCGAATGAAGTATGAAACTCCAAATTCATTTGGTATTGTCACTTCTTCTTTGTGCATGGCTGGACTTTCCAATTTGGTCTTGTAGTTCATTTTGTAAAAGATAAGTGGTGACCAAGATCTCTCCTTATTTGAAAATTTTGTTGTCTTACCAAGTTCTCATTTAACACCCATTGCTACATGACATTTACTATGTGAGATTTTGGTTAGAATGATTTTTGATGGAACATGTTAGTATTGATTATGGATGATTTCCTCTCTACTAAGTATTGGTATTGATTATTGATGATGGGATAACCAAATACAAATTTCCTTGGTAATTACTCATTGATGAATTTTAGTTTCGTAACATGTCATGAGTTCTCTCCATTAGTTAGTATCAAGCATTTATATTATGGGTTTTCTACCCTTTGTCTAGACATTATGTGTCGTATATTGATAGTTAGAGATGAGGATTTTTAATCCTCTTTGCAAGGTGATCCTTTGTTTGATATTCACTTGCAATGGGACATATGTGAGAGATAATGATTATACCTTGATGACTTCTTATGATAAATCATTGTTTTATGTGTAATTAAAATGTAATGTCCCATTTTTGGAAATTTTATCAAAATGGACAATTATTCAATTCTTTCACACTGTACTCAAATTCATCTTCTTACAACTCTAGTTATATGGATTCAATTGATCCAAAATTCCTCCAATTGCTTTCAAACTTGGCGAGGAATGCCTTGAGGGGTGATGGGACATATTAGAAAATATATAAAACATATAATAAACTTATATACCCAACCATGGTCTGAAATTTGCAAGGGAATAAGTTTCAGGACAAGACTAATCAATTTGGGAGGTGGAAATCCCCCCTGGGTCCTGGCACAAATCTCTTCACAACACTGCAAACCCTTCACTAATGGTGGGTATGATACTTGGATATGTTATAAGAAATTAATTAAATTATATTTTAAGCATAATATGTGGTTTTTGGGTCGAATATCCATCCAAGGGAACTCCATGAATTTACTAGTAATTTTGAGGTTCCAACCCCCAATGGTAGATGACTCCAGATAGCTCCAAATTCTCTCGAATTGTACTAGGAGGTGTATGAGTGATATAATAGATTAATTATAATTTTCAGGGGTATATTATGGCCTTCAAATTACTTCTTCAATTCTATATCAAATTCTGAATAAGATAGATGCTTTAACTAGCAATTTTGGGGCTCAAATCCCCCCCGGGTAATTGACAGAATGGATTCCCAAATGTGCAGAAAATCACTCAAATTATCAAATTGAAGTAGGGGATGTGTAGAATAAATTATAAAAGACCCATATGTAGAACCAATCGAAATCCCGTGGCTTTTATCACTTCTTTCAATCAGATATAAAAAAACTAGTTTTGGATCCTTGGGGAAATGAGATGTAGTTTGCTTCAATTGCTATGAAATTCGACCCAATGGTAAAAAATTATCATTTAATGAATAATAAAACCATAATACACTTTAATTAAATTCCCTTCATTCATAAATCATCAATATTTTACACAGTCATTGGAATCTATCAATATTATAAGAGTTTACAACAAGGAGATGGTGGGGAAATGGCAATGTTTCTTTATTATTGATCAATAATACATAAAATATCTTGGAATTTTGAACTGATATTTTTTTTAATAGATATATCAGAGTATTTACATCAGAATACAAAATTCTAGAGCAAGAGGAGATCCCTCAAAAAGATAAATGGCTCACCAAGTGCGCCTCACTCCACCGAGCTGAAATATGGTGAAAGAATGTGAGATGGAAGGGGGAATGAGCTGAATCCTGAAGTCTCCATGACATGTTGTAGCTGCACTTGTATATTATAAATCCATTTAATCTCCTTTAAATATATGAGTTGCCTCTCCAATCACCAATTAGGATGGGAATATTTCACCCTCGAAATTGGCTCAAGCATGAACTAGTCACTCACTAGCTCTCTCTCTTCACAACAACAAATTTCACAAATGATAAAAAATACCCTTCTCATGGATGTTCCCTGTATTTTATAAAAATTAATGGTCTCCTCAGATTCCAAATACATCCATAAACCAAATCCAAGTCGAATTGGTGTGGCTGCTCATGCTATGCCATGTGGCCTCTCTCTTCACCTTCCATCTTCTCCCAAATTGAGTAGGAACCCATTGGGATTCTCCCAATCACATGAGAGATCAATTGGATGCTCTATTTAGACCTGATATGTCACAGATGTCATATTTCATCCTTAAGATGTGACTTGTGTCATAACTATCATAGAATTTCCATCATTGGTGTCATAGATGTCATAAGTGTAAGGGGAATCTAGCCAAGTGTCCCTGAAACTCCCCATTTGGCTCTTCCTTGCTCATGTAAGTTACTCTTCATCCCAAATTATACCTATGAAGTATATGGAAAAGTATATTAATCTTATAATCCTTCCAAAAACATTAAGCTTCCCATAGATTCAAATTTGAAAGAGGAGGATACCATTTAACATAGGAATTCTAGCTTATGTGGGTCCCAAATCCTCCATGTGTCTTCATGATCAATTGCCACTTTTATTTTACCTTGTATTTATTTATTTATCTCTTTTATTAATTATTTATGCTATTATAATTTTCAAACATCATTTATTTCCCCCCTTATTCCAAATCTCAAAGCTTCCACCCCCAACCTAGGAAACTAGTGATTTTCCTCCTTGGCAATTATTTGACCTTTAGCATCAATTTGACAAATTTCATGAATATGGAAAATGTGATTTGGCCATTGTGACCCAATGCAAAATTTGGGACATTACAAATCATCTCTTCCCAATATTGCTTGTCCTCAACCAATTTCAAACATGGTTGTTGAAGAACCTGCTTTCTGGATGATTCTTTGAAGTTGCCATTGAGCTGCCCACTTTGAGTCTTTGAGATGCCATGAAGATTTTAGCGAGGAAACACCATGCATGAAGAATAAAATCACCTTATTAAGTGGGGAATCCATCTCTCATACTTCTTGTTTCCCAAAGAATTTGAAATCGATGGGACTGAAAACTATCCCTGGGTCCCATTGCTTGCATTGCACTCCAACAATTAAGAGTGCTCTCCAACCCATACCATTAGGAAAGATAATTCCCAGATCCCATTTTATTGTATGAATTCTTCCAAGAATCATGAGTACATAATATATATATCATCAAAGTATATAACAAAATAATAAAAATGTACATCAAGGAGGTGCCTCACCAAAAAATCATGAAAGTGCTTATACCTACCAGTGACTAGAATACCATTTGCCAAGTGCATACATGCTTCAAGCGACTAATCAAATATGATCCAATGACATAGGTGATGATCCCATGTCCTATAATTATTTTCAAAAAGGTTGTGATATGCATCAGAATATTCAGCCATGTATTCTTTCATCCAAGAAGTGGATGAAGAATATCCACTCAAATCTAAACCAAATAATGAGCAAAAAAAACAAGGAGACTTGAAATGACTCAAATAAGTCTCACCCATACATCCATGAAGGAGTGAATCATAAAGATATAACAATGTATGTGTCTGGTAACAAAAATGTTCTCCCATAATAAATCTATTCACCTCAGTGTTGGATGAAGTTCCTCCAACATCAAATGAACCAAGTGTTGAGCAAGAAAAACCATGAGTCTTCAAGTGACTCAAATGCATATCATAGGTGCATCCATGTAGATGTGCATCATCAGAAAGTAACAAGGAATGATGCTGAAAATGTGAATAATGAAGTGCTCCAAATGATATGTAATGTGCACCAATATAATCATCCATGTGTTCTTTCATCCAATAAGTGAATGGAGAACCTCCACTAAAATTTGAACAAAATAAGGAGCAAGGAAAACATGAAGACTTCAAGTGGCTCAAAGAAGTCTCATCAATACACTCATAAATATGTATGTCATTATGTATATTAGAGGATGTTTCTCCCAATAATAATGTTCTTCAATCATATAGATATTCACCCAAGTGTGGGATGAAGTTCCTCCAACTTCAAATAGACTAGGAAAGGGGCAAGGAAAATCATAAGTCTCCAAGTGACTCAGGTGAACATCATAGTTGCACCCATGGAGATGTGTATAACCATAATGTAAATAAGGATGCTGATGCAAATTTAAATAATATTTCCCTCTAATAATTCCATCATCGAAAGGAGAAATAGAATGTACATACTCTTCATGTGCCACCATCAAAATGAGACCTTGCACCCATACTTCATTAGGATGAATGCTACAAAATATGGAATTGTAGGATGTAGGAGAATGAACTAACTCACCAAAATGATCAAAAAGTGCATAAGTTTCATCATGGTAAGGATCCATACTGTCAGTATCATGCAGCTCCTTCAAAAGTGTGAAACCTTTGTCATAGATTGGTTCCAATGTAGAGGAATCATGCTCTTCTTTAAAATTTGCATAAAATTCATCAAGAGACAATTCAAGTTCCTCTTCCACCTCATCAAGTGTTTGAATCTTTCAAGTACAAATTCAAACACATCAAGCACATATTTCCACATTTCTCATGATCCTCCATGTCATGAGAATCCTCCAAACAATCTACCCTTTGACAATCTTTGATGTTACACATTGCTCTTTGAATCTTCTCCATGTCTTCAAGGAATGATGGCTCCTCCAAGGAAGTAGCTCTCCAACAAGAATTTGTTACCAATGCTTGAGTGTCATGGAGTATGCTAAGGATTCTTGGATATCCCTTTCACTTATCTTCAAGGATCCTTCAATGAAGGATGGTTCATGGGAGTGAACCTCCTCTTCTTCTTCATTCTTGATTTGATCAACTTGTTGAAGCTCAAGTGGTGATGGGGAAGTTGATCTTGGTTCTTGATTTGCTGCTACAAGGTATTCATATTTATGCTCATGAGAAAATTGGATTACACCAACATTTTTAGATCAGATCTCTATGTCACCAACATAGAGGTGTGAGAACCCATCAGTAGGTACTCCTTCATAGTTCAAGCATCCATCATTATATTCTCTTTGTTTCATTTCTAAGGTAGAATGTGTCTCAAAATGATCTTCATTATTTTCAATAGAATCTTCTTCATACTTATGTGATGTCTCTTCATATTTTTCAGAGACACTTGGGAGTGAATTTCGATCCTCTTCATGTACTACTTTTTCTTCTTCACCACCCACATAAATTTGTAGCTCCTTGGTCTCCTCCCTACTTGTGCATTGATGATTATTCCTTAATGAGTTCTTATTTGAATTATTTTTTATAAATTCCATCAACCAATCATTAAGGTCTTCAAAATGAATAGTCTTATGTGCCAATTTGAATGCTTGCTTAACCTTCCTGGAAATATCATCACCACATGGATTAATGACTTTTTTCAATTCATCTATACCATCCATAACTTCAATAGGTTCCAAGACCATGCTCTGATACCACTTTTTATCTCCTAAATAAAATTTTCAATAAGTTCACTCAGAACAATTTATTTTTTGATCAGTGATGAAGGTTTTAGGTCATATTATGAAAGATATTGGGATGACTAACAAGGTTGGGATATCTGATGTTCTGTTTTTTAAGAAAATTTGAAAGTTTTAGCTTTCGGTGGCTTAGGTGAGTTTTCAACAACTCATTAGCC
The DNA here is from genome assembly GCA_001517045.1 of Pseudotsuga menziesii. NCBI lineage: Eukaryota > Viridiplantae > Streptophyta > Pinopsida > Pinales > Pinaceae > Pseudotsuga > Pseudotsuga menziesii. The sequence goes on along the minus strand of LPNX010840821.1, from coordinate 166,101 downwards.
ACTGAAAAGATCACCTTTCGGCAGCTAGCAGTTTAACGCATGACCATGATTATCCATCGAAAGCTCGCTCATTACATTATTGGTTAAAATTATGGTAAAAGGAATTTTGGTGGCTTAGGTGATCTTTCCAACAGCTCATTAGCCACCAAAAAGCTTTGGTTTTGGTAGCTTAATGAGGGTTTTCCAGAGGACGTTAACCACCGAAAGCAAATGAGATACGTTTTTGGAAAGGGAAACTTTTGGTGGCTTGGGTGAACTTTCAAATAGTTCATTAGCCACCGATAGCCCTGCCTTTCGGCAGCTAGAAAAAAAAACCCTAAATACTCTCAACCACCTAAAAGATCAGGGAGTTGCAGTCAAGCATGAGTTGATGGCTAAGAAGTTGTTATTGACATCAAAAGATTGATGGAAATCTAAACCCTATCCTTCCCTAGGGTTTGAATTTAAATTTTGCAGGTATAGGGAGGAGGACCCACTCAAAAAACTCAAAACATAGGTTTCCGTGGCTAAGCATGGTTTCAAAATGGTCTCTAAGCCATCGAAAGCAGAATTTCGGCAGCTAAGACCGAAATTTCAGGGCACTCTAAGCCACCGAAATTGGCGTTTTACTGTGAAACGACATCATTTTAAAACGATGATTCTGAGTGACTGAAGAATCATTTTTCAAAATTATAAAAGGTTTTTGTTCCTAACATGTCAGAGAAAAAATAACATCTCTTATTTTTCCTACAGGTATTTCATATTGGGAGAATCAAATCCATCTTTGAGCCCTAATTTTCAGATCTCAAAATTTCCCTATTTTACACGTGTTTTTTAAATACAGATATCTGGAAAATGGAAAGAAATTTCAAGAAAGTGAGAGAGGTTTTTTCTCAAAAAATACCAATATACACAAACCTATTTTAGTTTATACACAGGTGTCACATATTTGGAGAACCAAATGCATCTCTGAGCCCCAGTTTTCAGCAGTTTGGCCAAATTTTTAAGGCAAAAATTGACCTAACAGGGCATGTTACAACAGAAAAATGAAGAGTTTACTTCACCAACACCTGGGAAAGAGTAGGATGAAGTGTAAAAGCTGAAATTTTCTGAAGTGCACCATCAAAGGAGGTCTGTTCCAGTTTTGGGGATACATCAAAGAGGAGAGGGTAATAAAATCCTACCTATTTTAACCAACAATGCTTCATCCATCAGAAGACCAATAGTGGCTCATCCATCAAAAGGTTCAAGGAGTGAAAAAGTGTTAGATTTAGTTAAACTAGTAGTTAAATTAGGGTTTTTGACCTAATTTTGCAAAAAACATTAATTTGATCTATTTTTAGTAAATCAGATCCAATTTTTCAAAATCTGAATATTTTTGTAAAGGCTATAAAGCCTAAGACTTATGTTATTGAAAAGGTTCGACTTCGGGGACGTGTAGACCATTACTATTGTCAAGCTTCTCGTATTGCTCATGACCTAATATAAGCTCTTTTGCTATCATATGTTCAGCTTCCATTTTTTGTCTATTCTGTGCTTATGCTTGAATGTGTTATTTAGGTTTATTCAGGTTAATTGATGTCTTATAGGTGTCATCCTATTGGTATATTGATGATTTGAATTATAAGTACTTTCGTTGTTATGATTAGCCATTTATATATATATGTTTTATGTATGAATATGATAGCATGATAAGTTCTCCATATCTGCACCATATTATCAAACCTATGAATAGTGGTAGTTAGAAGCCTTATGACTGATTGAGTTTCATGCATGTCTTGAGAGTGTGAAGTCCTGTAGGTCACCTGACTTGATCCACTTAGAAAACCATAAAAACATTTAAGTTACTAGGCATCCTCGAGCCACAACCTAGAGGAGTTTCCTGGAGTGATAACACCACCATAATGTCCCCTTTTTGGAAATTTTGTCAAAATGGATAATTCTTCAATTCTGTGACACTGTACTCAAATTCATCTTCTTACAACTCTAGTTATATGGATTCAATTGATCCAAAATTCCTCCAATTGCTTTCAAACTTGGTGAGGAAGGTCCTAAGGGGTGGTGGGAAATATTATCACATATATCAGACATATAATCAACTGATATACCCAACCATGTTCTGAAATTTTCAAGGGAATAAGTTTCGGGACAAGACTAGTCAATTTGGGAGGTGGAAATCCCCCCTGGGTCCTAGAACAAATCTCTTCACAACACCGTACAAACTTCACTAATAGTGTGTATGATACTTGGATTGGTTATAATACATTAATTAAATTATATTTGAAGCATCATATGTGGTTTTTGGGTCGAATAGGTATCCAAGGGAACTCCATGAATTTACTAGTAATTTTGAGGTTCCAATCCCCAATGCCAAGATGACACCAAATAGATTCAAATACCCTTGAATTGTACCAAGATGTGTATGAGTGATATAATAAATTAATTATAATTTTCAGTGGTATATTATGTCCTTCCAATTACTTTTTTAAGTCTATATCAAATTATGAATAATATAGATGCTTTAACTAGCAATTTTGGGGCTCAAATCCCCCCCGGGTAATTGTCGGAATGGCTTCCCAAATGTGCATAAAATCACTCAAATTCTCAAATTGAATCATGTGATGTGTATAATACATTATCAGAGACTCATATTCAGAACCAATCAAACTCCCATGGCTGTTATCACTTCTTTCAATCAGATATAAAAAAACTAGTTTTGGACCCTTGGGGAAATGAGATGTAGTTTGCTCCAATTGCTACGAAATTTGACCCAATGGAAAAAAATTCTAATTTACTGAATATGAAACCCCTAATATTATTTAAATATAGTCCCTTCATTCATAAATAATCAATATTTTACATAGTCATTTGAATCTATCAATATTATAAGAGTTTACAACAAGGAGATAGGGAAATGACACTGTTTCTTTATTATTAATCAATAATACATAAAATATATTGGAATTTAAAACTGATAAATTTCTGAACAGAGAGAGCATATTATTTACATCAGAATACAAAATTATGGAAAAAGAGGATCTCCCTCAAAAATATAAATGGCTCACCAAGTGCGCCTCACTCCATCGGGATGAAATATGGTGAAAGAATGTGAGATGGGAGGGGGAATGAGCTGAATCCTGAAGTGTCCACGATCTACTGTATATGCTCCTATATATTATAAATTCATTGAATCTCCTTGAAATATCTGAGTTTCCTCTCCAATCACCAATTAGGATGGGAATATTTCACCCTCGAAATTGGCTCAAGCATGAACTAGTCACTCACTAGCTCTCTCTCTTCACAACAACAAATTTCACAAATGATAAAAAATCCCCTTCTCATGGATGTTACCTGTATTTTATAAAAATTAATGGTCTCCTCAGATTCCAAATACATCCATAAACCAAATCCAAGTCGAATTGGTGTGGCTGCTCATGCTATGCCATGTGGCCTCTCTCTTCACCTTCCATCTTCTCCCAAATTGAGTAGGAACCCATTGGGCTTCTCCAAATCACATGAGAGATTTAATGGATGCTCTATTTAGACCTGATATGTCAGAGATGTCAAATTTCAGCCTTCATATCTGACTTGTGTCATAACTGTCATATAATCTCCATCATTGGTGTCATAGATGTCATAAGTGTAAAGGGAATCTAGCCAAGTGTCCATGAAACTCCCCATTTGGCTCTTCCTTGCTCATGTAAGTTAATATTCATCCCAAATTTGACCTATGAAGTATATGGAAAAGTATATTAACCTTATAATCCATCCAAAAACATTAGGATTCCCATACATTCAAATTTGCAAGAAGAGGATACCATTTAACATAGGAATTCTATCTTGTGTGGGTCCCACATCCTCCACGTGTCTTCATGATCAATTGCCACTTTTATTTTCCCTTGTATTTATTTATTTATCTCCTTTATTAATTATTTATTCTAGTATAATTTTCAAACACCATTTATTGTCCCCCTTATTCCAAATCTCAAAGCTTCCACCCCCAACCTAGGAAACTAGTGATTTTCCTCGTTGGCAATTATTTGACGTTTATCATCAATTTGACAACTTTCATGAATATGAAAAATGTGATTAGGCCATTGTGACCCAATGCAAAATTTGGGACATTACATAAAAGGCTTACGTGCTTAGTTGAAATAGTTTCCCTTCTTTATATTGCATGATGATTATAATATACATGTGTTATATCAATTTTGATGTTTTAGTTTAACTCATAGGACATTTTATTATAAACCCACTACCCATATTGTTATTTATTCTATTGATAATTAAGTATGATAAACCTAACACCTATGCGATTGCAATATTGTGATGAGAACTTATTTTCCTTAGTGGTTTAATGGACATTAAATGTTCTTGATAATAACTATATAATGTCATTTATTATTGGATGATGATTTATGATGATTAGTCTTTCTGATGGTATGGTTGATATTATATATGCAGGTAGCATAACATGCCTATTGGTGTGCTTCATGTGTTGATGCTTTGGATATTGATGGTGATATTGCATGTACATTGGTATTCTGGATGGAATAATATATTATAGGTTGATAGACCAATGGGAATATTGGGAAATATAATAGATGAAAGGAATTGTGTCTCAATGATAATTACCACTAATCCTAGTGCCTAGAAGTTGAGGGAAATGTAAAAAGATTTGTCAAAATGAGTAAAACAAAAAAAAAATGAATGAATTGTAACTTACTTCTATGCTATTCTTGACACATGTAAATGAAACCTTAACCTAATTTAACCCTTCTGTGAGAAGGGGGAATGCCAAGATAAAAATATTAGGAATATGTTACATTGATTCCTATATAGCTATAGAGTCTAGTATAATTCTATTTTGAGTTTACATTTGTAAAATAAAATCCCTACTTATGCCATGGGTTGAGCCATGATTGTAAATAGAACCTTGGTTGTAGTGTCCCCATCTGCAACTCTAATCATAGGAGGGGGTAGTTACAAATTTCATGTTTCAAAATTTCACCTCATTGGGCCATTATTAGAATTCATAACTAATTCAATCCTACCATGGGAAAAATAACTAAGAAATGCATGCATAAGTTCCTTAATAAAATACATTTCAAATTTTGGGTTCTTCACAAGTCATTTCCCACCCCAACAAACTCTATTAGCTCCCCTTCTTTCTCAAAACTATCAAGTTCTAGGTTTTCTAAGGCCATCCTCCACCCCAATGACCTCTCTTAGAAAATCATTGTAGCATGACTCATACTTTGTTCCTATATATATCACTCTTAGAGATAGTTTTTTGCTCAACTTCCCATGCCATGGTTTGATTTCATTTTTATCTAATCCGGATTTATGCAGAAACATGATAGAATACACAAATAACCATAGAAACAAAGATGCAGCAGAAATAACACTTCATTTCATTAATCAAAGAACTGAAACTTGTTTACATATAGAATGGAAATAAACTAGCTATAGTGCGGGTAGCTTATCTCTGAGAAGAGATGTGGCAGCTACATGCCTCTGAACTCCCTGCTACAATGAGGCTCGAAGGCCTATATATTATTGAGAAAAAATGGAAACCCTACACATCCAAAAACCTAACCCTAGGAGGTGAAACACCAGAATGTGGGCCCCATTGGGTAACTTGGTACATCAATTTCCCAGGGTCATAACTTTGGAATACTACCTCTGTTTGACATGCATGATACATTGTTTGAAATATATATTCAAGGAATATATCCATAAAATATTGATTCTAGAATGAAATCATATTTTCTTGACCATTCGATTTTGAAAAGACTTTGTTTAGGGCCTCAAAACGGCTCCAGAAGTTTACGACCCGAAAACTGCCAAAAATAGTAAATTGTGCTACAATTGAGGAAACTGGAAAAATGAAAGAAACAATGGTGGGGGTCCAAGTGGAATAGGTGGGTGGCCACCAATATCCTCCTGGATCATTATCACACCCTTGATTAGTTTTTGTAGGAATCCTTGGTTGGGAATATGTGGCCTATAACACTTTAAACTAGGTTTTAGTGTATTTTTCTTTCCTACATCACCCTTGTTGGGTTCTCTTGCAACTTCCCTTACTTAATCACTATCACTGTATACTCTTGAATCGCCTTCTATTGGACCACATTACTTCTCCTCAACCCTAATATAGTCTTTCAATGCAATCCTACTCAAAATTAACCAGAACCTTGGGTTTTATCATGCACACTATTTATTTCTCTCTCACTAAAGCCTCCTAAATTTAAGTACCCTGCAGACAAGACACATAACCTACAAAGTGTTGTGAAATAATTGGCGAGTGCTCTGACCAAAGACCTCATGTTTCAATATAGTGATTTCCCCTCCACCTTTTACATGGACATGAAAATATCCTTACCTAAGTATGGAGGCCAAATGCATGGATAAATCCATGATTGTTGTATACAAAGGCTTACAACATAATTCCATACCTATCCAACCATGACTCAGGAACAAGTCCTTCAACATTTAAATGGCATGTTGAAGAATGATGGTAGTATCACTAATATTCTTCCAAGGTTTACGTGGAACTCAATGATAAGAAGGATAGTAGAAACACCTATGATATCATTATTACATGATACAACTTATGCATCCTTGAGAAGATAATTTTATCCATCGGGTTACTTATTTAGCCTCATGTGCAAATCAATTAGAGAAAATTTCAACTTAAAATGAACCTCCTAAGGAAAATGACATATCAAATCCATGTATGTCACATAACATTGCTATGTAAGCCAAGATAATCTTAAACTAACATAGATCCATCTTAAAAGGGGATCTACCAAAATCCTAGAGGGATCAAATCTATTGAGGTGTAAACCCCTTTTTAGAGTGTAAATGTTGAGGTTGAGAGGGATCAAATCTCTCGAGGTGCAACCTCCCCCTTTTAGAGTGTAAATACTGAGGAAGTTTTTTAATTTACCTAATTTGTGTAGTTTTATAGATATGTTGTTGTAAATGCTTTCAATCTAATTTGAGTCGACATGTTATTTTTTATAATATTTTATTACTTTTCATAATATTTAAAAAAAAAAAAAATGACACGTGTCAAATCTGGGATGGACACGGAAGCAGTTACACATCTCCCCTTACTGGGCTATAGAATGCACCTCTTCGGCGCAATTATGCAATCATAATTAAAAATAATAATTATTATATGGTGCTCTATAATATTTTTTTTTGCTTGTTTACTTTAGTTATAGTTTGTTAGGATTTAGTTATACTTTTTGAAGATTTCATATATATGATATATATTAGGAATTAATATATATTATTATATAGTCAAATTAATAATTAACATTTTCCATCTAATATTAAGGTGCTTAGTGATACATGCACCTCTTTTAAATTTTAAAGGATTTTAATTGGCTTACACATTATGGCATGGATTTTCTTGAGGCCCATTTTAAGTTAAAATTTCCTCTAATGTGTCAAACCCATAAAACAATTATCCATTATTTCATTAAATTCTTCACTAATATTTAAATCTAGTTGTAGATCAAAGATCCATAATAGGTAATTCGTGGTAAAAATTAATTTTGGTTTCCTTAATGATTTTCTATAATAAAGTAGGTATTCTTTAGATAATTACTTTTGACTAAGATTTCCTCCATGTTTTTCCATAGAGAGAATATTGTTGGAGGATCCTACTCAACTGGTTGGCTAGGTTCTCCAACCCATTATGATCGAGTCGATTCAGTTGGTCAGTTGTTACAGAGAAAATATTCTTGTCGCTTGGGATGAACCACAACAAACAAAATGACCCCAAAAATCACATCCATTCTCAAATATGCTAGATAAATCAAAGAAGATAACAACTAAGGGATAGAAACCATACTTTAACAGAATGTTCGAAGAAGACCATTGTTGATCTCATGATTAAATGATTGTCCCTACAATTTCCCTTCAACAACAAATATTTATCTAAGCATAAAATATATTAAATCTTAGCATTCAAATTTGAATAATTGATTAAAACATGTATAAAGAAATTATACCAATGTATACAAATATAAACAATTGCACATGAAATTTGGATGACAAATGGATATTTCTATTAATGTAAAAGAATTGATACAATGTTACAGCCTCTGTCAGGACCGAGAAACCAAGTCCCTCCACTTGGGCCTCCACCACTTCAGTCCTCCATAGCAAGGAAAGCTCACAAAGGCAATGTAGATCTTGGAAGATGAACACAAATGGTTCTATCAACAAGGACAAAGGGATGTTGACTCAAGTATATGGAAATTGGGAATTTTTTTTCTATATCGTCTCCTTACTCTCAAAGTTTCTCCTCCTCTAATGCTTCACAATAGCTCAATATACAGCCCTCAAATGGGAATGTAGGGTCGAATCAGAGAGTTTCGAAGGACAAGGATCAAGGTATTTGTTAGTTGATGAGGAAAACTACAAATAATTTTTTTGTTTTTGATAAAAAATATGATGTACATAAGATTTAATGGTGCAAGTTGTGTATACATGAGCTACATAACTGATGACCCGTGTGTATCTTCAAAAATCTATTTTTAAGGGTTAAGCTTAAGCATAAGAGCTATAGTGAGTAAGGGGGGTATAGTGAGTCTGCATAGGGACAAGGGAAGGCCATCTATGCATGATTCATAAGGTGTGGAAAAGCATGCTATAAAATATTCCCCCTAATGTGTGAGGTCATAGGGGTACACGATGGACGAAATACATTATAATAGTCCCAAGAGTGGAGTAGTGAAGATCCAGGTGGAAGAACTAGCCACTCATCGACACAATACAATGATAACTTTGTATACATGAATGCATATTTGGAGTACATATAGTAGTCCCATATAGATATAAGTACAATGGCCATGAATAAGCATAATACACATATGTCATAGGTGTTCACATCCATGTACAATACATAGTGGAGTATAGTCTCCATACTAAATGAAGACATTTGGTACATAATAAGGTACACTACTCTGGTATGAGAACTAAAATCCCATATGTACTTTTGCGATTAAGGTAGTAGCATATATTGAATACCACCATACACTGAGGTCTTCTAAAGAAACCTTCAATAGTACATGTCCCATCATGTGAATAGAGGTGTTGAGGTCGAACATGATGAAACATCGTTTGATTACCAATCATTTATGTATACTGTTAATAGACATAAGACATCCCATCGATGATGAAAATGGGTGTCAAGGTATTAATTTGTCACAGTAATATAGGGACTAAAAATACAGTCTCATAAGAGATTTCAGACAATAAGGCATGAAAATGGTGTAATAGTGCTACAAAATGAGTAGCTTCTCTGTATAATCAATAAATAATGAGTAATACAATACAATTATCATGCTGTAAGCATGAATGACAAAGCAATTCGAATTCTCAAGGAGGTCATTTGAATTGAATGAGTGAGTCTAGCTTAACTGAATGTAAGATACAATCAACACTCAAGTTAACCACTGATCAAAACCCTAATTGACTCAACTGAGCCCTAACTGAAGTTGGAGTGCAATAAATGACTGAGTCTAACTAAAAGTAGCTTAGACACATGTCATTTCAAGCCAACCAATAAGCAGTAGTGCATCAATGACTCCAATGAACCTAGATGAGGTTAACTGAAGTGTAACTGACCATCAAAAGTGGTTGAAGGTGCCCCTGTTGACTCCAGTTCATTAAATAATCAATAAATAATAAATTTAATGAAGGAAGGCACCTTCACTGCTCTATTTAACTGATTGTAACCATAAGTTAGCAATATGGGGAATTAATGACACTTAGATCACCCCTCAGAGTGCTCCAGTTAGCCTCCTCGAATGTAGGAGAAGGCTAAGTTAGCCTCCTTGACTGAAGGTAGGCATGGGTGTGCTCATGCTGATGTCATTTAGTACTCCTCTGATGTCAATTAAGTCAATAAAACTTAGGATAGTGGTTTAACTAAGCCAAATTGACCAAAATGAGTGTGTATGGTGGTAAATGTCTCCAACACCCCCCCTTAAGCTATACTCAGGAGGAGTAGAAAACATAAAATGCAAAAAAAATGCTAGGGCTCAGAAAACTAAGGCCATAGGTCACCTTGTACAATATTGAAAATCAAACAATGCTAAAAAACAAACTAAGTGAGGAAAAGAGGGAAAACCCCCGCCCCCCCTCAAGCTGAACATCAAAAGTAGTCTGATCACCCTGATGGACTCACCCCCAACAGTGAACGAAGGTACGTGAACTTCTTTTCTAAAAATATCTTGGTGAAGATGTCTACAATCTGCTCATTAGTCGGGCAGTATTGCAGAATTATGGTCATGTCATGCACTAGCTCTTTGATATAGTGCATGTGTATCTCTACATGCTTGGTCCTTTGCCTGGTAACTGGATCTGTGGATATCTTAATAGGAATTTGATTGTCACAAAAGAGGACAGTGGAAAAAGTACTACCAAGATCAAACTCTGAAATAATTCCTTGCAACCAAACTGCTTGGATGCAAGCATTCACCGCTCCTCGATACTTGGCCTCTGCTGAAGATAATGCTATGGAAGCCTGCTTTTTGCTATACCAGAAAATGGGGCCACCACCAAACATGAAGGGATATCTAGAATTATATTTCCGATCAATATAATCACCCACCCAATCAGAATCTGTGTATCGAACCAGCTCTAGCTTGGGGTCTGTAGCATAGTGAATGCCGTTGGTCCTGGTTCCCTGAATATAATGGAGGTTCCTCTTAGCTTCCTTCCAATGAATATCATGGGGCTGATACATGTATCTTTATATAGCATTCATATCATAATATATATCAGGTTGAGAATGTGTCAAGTACAACAAGCTACCAATTAGTTGTCGATAAATAGTGCAGTCCATGGGAGGTGTGCTTTTTCCTTCTTCAAGACTGATCCCTAAAAGGAAAGGGAATGGTGCAGGCCTACATTTAGCCATGTTAAAATTGACTAATAGGTCTGATATGTATTTGGACTGAGTGACCATTATCCCATCATAATTTTGCTAAATTTCGGGCCCCAAAAATTGTTTTAAGAGCCCCAAATCACTCATTTCAAATGCATTGTGGAGAGTAGTTTTGATGGCTGAAATAGAAGAAATTGTGCTACCTGTGATCAGTAAGTCATAAAAATATAGAACAATTATAATCAAATTACCATAAAACTATTGTATATACACATTTGTATCTGATCTACACCTTTGGAAGTTTTGCGAGAGAAGGAAGGCATCCATCTTGGAATACGACTCTCTTGGGGCCTGTTTTAACCCGTATAGTGACTTCATTAGCTTGCAAACCAAAGATGGATCAGAGATGCAGCCCTCAAGCTGCTTCATGTATATCTCCTCATGAATATCTCCATGTATAAATGCTGACTTAATATCCATATGATGCACTTGCCAGTGCTTAGATGTTGAAATTGCCAAAACTAGGCAGAAGGAGTCCATTTTTGCAACCGGTGCAAAAGTCTCATGGTAGCCCACACCTTGGACCTGAGAGAAACATTTTTCCACCAAACTTGCCTTATATTTATAGGTGCTTCCATAATCAGAAACCTTGGTCCGAAATACCCACTTGCATTGAACCAATTTCCTTCCCGGAGGAAGAGAAACTAGCTCCCAAGTAGTGTTTTTTTGAAGAGAATTCATCTCTTCATCCATGGCAACTTGCCATCTCGGATCCTTCTGAGCATGGCATTAGGATTTTGGGTCTGAAATAATCATCAAATAATAAGTTTCAGACAGCAAATTATCAGGGCAAGAGAGTGCAATACCTGCTCTTTGGAAATCAAACCGAGTTCTACTTGGATAAACCAGATTTCCAATGTTATCTCCTGCGGAGGAGAGTGTCTATCAGGCCCATGGGGGAAGATGATTTTGTACTTCAGGTTCTGATTCAGCATCTGATGTTTTCTGTACACTGATATCAGAAATCATAGGATCCAAATCAGAGTCATCACCCCCAATTTCATCATCCAAATATTCAGTAGAATAGGAAGGAAATTCAACAGTTTTCTCCTTCACTAGTTCCACCTCTTGAAGAGGCTCATCGAACTTGACACTCCTTTCAATGATGATATGTTTTGTTTTGATATCTAGCATCTTGAAACCTTTTGATTCATCAGGATACCCAATAAACAGACATTCTATGCTTTGCGGTTGCAAAGCCCTTCTTTTATCAAGTGGAATTCGGGCCCATGCAGTGGACCCAAACACCCGCAGGTTCGACACATCCGGATTGTGTTTGAAGTATGATTCGAAAGGGGTATTCCATTTCATGGATGAGTGTGGCACTCTATTCTGAATGTATTCTGTAGCATGCATGGCTTCAACCCAAAAATTTTCAGCTGACTTCTTTGATTCCAACATATAGGTGGTCATCTCCTTGAGAGACCGATTCTTCCTTTTCCCTACACCGTTCTGCTGGGGAGTGTAGGGAATTTAATGTTGGACCTCAATACCACTTTGGGAGCATATGTGCAGAAAATCATTACTGACATACTCTCCACCATTATTATATCTCAATATCTTTATCTTAAGCCCAGACGCATTCTCGATCAAGGACTTCAGTTCAGTGAATTTTTCACATACTTCAGACTTCTTTTTGAGAAAGAAGACCCATGTGTACCCGAAAAAATAATCAATAAAAGTCAGAAGATACCTTGATTGATTCAATGATGTGATATGCATAGAATTTATGATATCATAATGTTTCAGCCCCAATATGCATGTAGCTCGGTTTGCCTTCCCCCGATCGAACTTGTGCTCAGGGTGCTTTCCAACCACATAACTTGCAAATTCCAGTGGTTGCCTTGATGGCCGAGAGGCCTTCAAACATGGAGTTTTTTTGTAATTGATACAAGTATTTGAAATTGAGATGGCCAAACCTCTCATGCCATAGCCTACTAACTTCATTTCCATGAGTCAGTAGTGTGGTGGGCTTTGCATCTGCCACAAAGTGGGAAAACTCATAGGATTTTGCATGATGGTTTGCAAGGCCTTTAGCAACAAGTTTCCCAGATGCAAGTTATGTTATCTCAACATCATTCAGGCTGAAAGATACTCTCTTAGGCACTCCTGTATGTTTCATCTGATAGAAACTAAGGAGATTTGATGCTAGAGATGGTACATACAAAACATTTGAAAAATAGCCATTCTCAAGATCAACCGTACCTTGTCCTTTTGAAATGATGGTGGAGTCATCTTCCATGTGGATAGGGATGTATTTTCCAGTCTCCAAAGATGAGAAGGAGTCTCTTTCAGCCATCATGTGGTTCGAAGCTCCAGAATCTATAAAGAGTGCTTTGGAATTTGAAGTGCTTTCCATGAGGGAATCACCTCTTTCATGCTGTGGTTCTCGATCTTGCTGATCTCTCCTCCGAAATATTTCTGGAAGATTGATGTGATTTCTCTCAAGGAGAGAGGTTGCTTCATAAATCTTCTTCTTCATGAAGCCATGTTCAGGGTGGAAGCCCTTCCCGCAGCATGAACACTTGACTTTTTCCTTTCCATGATGCCCTTTTCCTTTGTTCTTCTTTGAGCTGGAAGACTCATCATGCTGCTAGTTTTCAACTTTACGCTCAGGAGCTTTGAATTTAGTTTTTGGGTTCTTTTACTGCTTTCCTTTACCCTTCAGATATTTCAGCCCTAAGACATGGAGGGATTGATCACGGGAGGATCTGATGATCCCCATCTAGACAAGCTTATCATGTTCACTTGTTAGGGACTCAATGAAGGCATTGAGTGTAGGCATCTTCCATCCAGGGGTTATGAGATTACCCACATGGAATGTAGAGACAAAAACTGAATAATCAGCTCCAAGTTTGGAGAGTATGGTGAGGATGAGCTGATCATCCTCCTTCTCCACTTTGAATTGCTTCAATAGTAAGACAATGTGCTTGAACTTTGTGAAAAAGTCATTCAAGGTCTCAAAATTGGAAGGTTGGAGAGACATCAATTCATTTTCAAGCTGGTAAACTCTCAAATCATCCTTCTTTCCATACAGGGTTTCCAATTCGTACCAAATTTCCTTTGGAGTCTTCAATCCCAAAATATGGAAAAGAAGATCCCGAGAAACAGAGAGGCACAAGAATCTGAATGCTTCATCCTTCTTGTTCAAGAATCTAGCTTTGTCTATCACAAAATTAGGCTCTTCTTCAGTGTCCATAGTGACCCTATAGAGTCCTATGGCATGTAACTAGATCTACATGTCTCCTTTCCATGAGTGGAAATTGAACGGAGTCAAAAGATCTACGAAAGAATCCATCTGAATCTGCTGGAGTGAATGCTTTCACCTGTTAAAAACCTGAGAATCACAACAAAAAGGGCACTGTAAGGTAGGACAACCTGCACATTTTAGGATTTCATCACACCTAGCATAGTCAATCAAGCAATCTTGATCAACAATTTCCTTACTTGGGGTATTAAGTGGTAAGCCTTGGCTTCTGGTGCAGTGCTGGAGTTTTGAGCTATTACTCAATTTTCATGCAATATCTATCAAAAAACTTGTTTTTGAGAGATCTGAGCTTCATCCTACCGTGAGCTCTGATACCAAATCAATCTAGGGACTAAAAACACAGTCTCATAAGAGATTTCAGACAATAAGGCATGAAAATGGTGTAATAGTGCTACAAAATGAGTAGCCACTCTGTATAATCAATAAAGAATGAGTAATACAATACAATGATCATGCTGCAAGCATGAATGACAAAGAAATTCGAATTCCCAAGGAGGTCATTCGAATTGAATGAGTGAGTCTATCTTAACTGAATGTAATCCACAATCAACACTCAAGTTTGTTAGAATATAATCCGTCAGGATTATTGTAAATAAATAATTAAATAGGAATTTGAATAGTTGCCCGGGAAGGTGAAAAGGCTGGTTCTCAACCGCCTCATTGTAATCTATAAATTAATGTTTTAGTCGTGAATAGAATATGGAATCAGGAGTTATTACCAACAAGTGGTATCAGAGCAGGGTTGTCTGCCATAACTCCTGCTGCATTTCTGTCCATTGTCATTCTGCTTGCCAGTCCATTGCCAGACTGCTCCATCATTCTGCCAGTGGAGTCGCATGCAATGTATGCGTTACTCCATCTGCTTGAGTTTATTCTCTGCTAGAAAGATTGTGGTATACCTAACCCTAATTTTTTGTGAATGAGATAGAAGCTGCACTCTCATTTGGAACTATGGCCTCCACCTGCCGTCACTCCCTCAATTCTCTGTGTTTTTTTTTGTGATTATCTGCATCTCGTCACTCTCTTATCCTGAAACTTTTTTATCACTGTCTGCGAGAGGTTCTAGACGCCATTGAAGGGAAACATACAGTGTATTTGGCTTGCCAGGTCTGTGTCCAATCTGGGAGGGTCGTGATCCACCCCTTTGCTAAATCTGCGAAGAATGAAGAGACTGTGGTCATGCTACTTTGTTAAATGAAGAAGCTGTTTGTATTTGACCGTTGGGAACGAAAACCCTAAATTTACCCATCGTAAATTCTGAAAACATTGTTCAAAGTGGCCCGTGAATGCTGTGCGTGGAGCTGTAAAGACTACATTGGCGACCACAGTGGGAGACTGCCTTCGTGCAGCAGTGTAAGCTGGTGATAATACACTGCGTGATTGCATACTGGTGAATGAGATCGCTGGTGAATGAGACTGCGTGGTATATTAAATCGTTGGTGAATGATATCGCTGGTGAATGAGACTGCGTGGTATATTAGATCGCTGGTGAATGCGTTGCAGACTGATATGAAAATATATGTTAAAGGCTGCGATATCATGAGGCTGCGTGGAGAAGAAATGATTGTGTGACTACTGAATGTGTGATAATCTCGTGACTGCTGAAATTGTGAGTGCTGTCTGAAGACACTAGACTGCGTGAAGCCTAAAGCCTGAGCACCGTGGAGCTGCCTGCGTTTTGAAGAAGCCCACCGAGCTGAACCCTAATTTTTGCCTGGTGGGGTGAGAGAGGCGACTCTATGTTGTGTTGTATCCTGCCTGGAGCTGCTATGAAGAGCTGCCTGCGTTGAAGAATGCCTGTGGTATTGCTATCTGATATATTTGCTGATATATAAGAATTGTAAGACTGAAGAATGCATTGATAGACTGCATGGAGATTAAAGACTGCGTGGAGAGTCTGAAGACTGATATATATTGATATATATTGTGACTCATATATTTTTTTGAGACAGCTACTTTTTGAGCTAGCTATATAATGCTGTGTTGAGTTTATATCTGCGTGGACTGATTTGCTTTCACTAATATATGTTGAGCATGTACTGCATCTTGTATTGGAGATGATGTTTTTTTTGGGGAATGCACAAACCTTAGACTGATTTTTATGAAGACTGCACACTATTGTATCACTATTGGAGACTGCCTATTGATAAATGAGGTAGGATTGGTGTGACTGCGTTGAGCGTGGAGACTGTTTACTGGTGGCTGCGTTGAAGAGAGTCTGGCGACTATTTTGAAGGCTGCATTCTACTTGAAGGCTGCCTTGGAAGAATAATTAAATCTTCTGGTTTTATTCTATTGATTGATATAAAAATTGAAGACAAACTGATATATGTTGACTGATATATATGCGTTATACTGCTTGGAAACTTTTATATGTTGCTGGTGTTTTGAGCTTTGTAAACCTAGACTGCTGAAAACCTATTGAAGGCCGAGTTGTATGCTGCTGAAGGAGCATTGTAAGAAAGTGAGACCAGCTTTATAATTTGAGGTATATATTGAATTTACATGCTGCATTGAAGAGCTGCATAATATTTTTATGTATTGCCTGTGACCATTGGAAGTGCAAAAAAACCCTAATTTGTGCCCTAATTCCTCTGATGATTGATATCACTGAGTTGTGGAGCTGAGTATATTGAAATGATATATGCTGCATGAGGTTTGGATTTATATTCCAATAATATATGCTACAGTTTTGGAGCTGAGTATATATTGAAAGTTGTTATCCTTTTTGCTGGTTTCACCATTTGCATTGCTGCCTTTTGGAAGACCCTGTACTGAATTTCTTCTCCTTGAAATTGCTGCGAATTGAAGCAACGATACTATTATTGTATCTCTTTAAAACCTGAAGTTGCATTGTACACCCTGGCAGAGACTGTAGACCTGCAAGGTTATTGTGTTTCTCTTTGTCATATCAAGTTTATTATTGTAAATTACACTAACAGTTGTAAAGATGCACTCTTTGGCATCTAGTATTGGTACTGCCCTTGCCGGAAAAAACCAATCCAATGACCCTTTCAAGGGAGATTGCGGAAAAGAGAGAGGCAGAAGAAGAAGAAATTTCAGAGGCAGAGGGGGCAGAAGAAAAAGATCAGATTTGCAATGCAAATGTTGTGGAAAGACTGGGCACACATCAGATCAGTGCTGGGCTTCATGGGAATCCATCAAATACAAGCATAACCAGAAGAAAGATGACCAAGATGCTAGTAAATTTTCCGATTCTTGTATTGTTGCACATTGTAATCTTGGATTTAATGAAATGACTTCTCTCTCATCTTATAAATA
>LPNX010840821.1:0-145935 GCA_001517045.1 Pseudotsuga menziesii | reverse complement strand
ATAATTAAATAGGAATTTGAATAGTTTCCCGGGAAGGTGAAAAGGCTGGTTCTCAACTGCCTCATTGTAATCTATAAATTAATGTTTTAGTCGTGAATAGAATATGGAATCGGGAGTTATTACCAACAAAGTTAACCACTGATCAAAACCCTAATTGACTCAACTGAGCCCTAACTGAGGTTGAAGTGTAATAAATGACTGATTCTAACTAAAAGTAGCTCAGATACATGTCACTGCAAGTCAACCAACAAGTGGAAGTGCATCAATGACTCCAATGAACCCTGATGAGGTTAATTGAAGTGTAACTGACCATCAGAAGTGGTTGGAGGTGCCCTTGTTGACTCCAGTTCATTAAAGAATCAATAAATAATAAATTTAATGAAGGAAGGCACCTTCACTGCTCTGTTTAACTGATTGTAACCATCAGTTAGAAATATGGGGCATTAATGACACTCAGATCACCCCTGGAGTGCTCCAGTTAGCCTCCTCGAATGTAGGAGAAGGCTAAGTTAGCCTCCTTGAGTAAAGGTAGGCATGGGTGTGCTCATGCAGATGTCATCTAGTACTCCTTTGATGTCAATTAAGTCATTAAAACTTAGGATAGTGGTTTCACTAGGCCAAATTGACCAAAATGAGTGTGTATGGTGGTAAATGTCTCCAACACAAGGTACCAAGTGAATTCAACAAGTGCAAATAGAGGTGTTGATCTTGAAAACTTAAAGAATCCATTAATCATGGGACATTAATGTATTCATAAATCTGTCGCTGGTGAGAGAAGCTGCCACTAATGATTGCAAGTCTCAAGGCACTCAACTGACTCTAGATACCATTTTCAGAATATATGATCTAAAGTTGATGGAATGGAATCCATTGGAAGGAAGGAATTAATGGATCCCCCATCAAACAACATGAGGTACACAATAAGGATGAATAATTTGCAAGAAATATCACAAACAAGATGTACACGAAATAGTAACCATGTGCGTCTCCTGCGCATATTGGGGGTAAGTATCATGCAAAATAAACCCTCTAAATAGAAACCAATGATGAAAATACTAACATAGGCAAGGAAACCACCAATAGGGTCTAATCGAATCCAATACATGACATGAATCCCAATGTGTGAATATAATTCTTGTCATGAAAACACAAGGGAAACCACTTAGTCAACGACTAATGATGAAATGTCATCTGCTGAGTTCAAGGTCACCTACAAATGATGAAAGTAGGGTCAGGGTTCCAGGTAGGACCACATATTTATGATGTACCTGGAATTGATGACATGTAGAGTCAAGATAAATGAGGAATGATCGACTCAAATTAAAGGCTTCCTACGAACAAGAGCACGAGACAGATGGAGACATTTAGGAAACATAGACTCAAATGTGCAAACCAGGACAACTTTGTGACAACAGAGGCATAAACAGAGGCTCCATGGTTTCTGGAAGCTTAACCAGTCGGTGGAAAAATCTTTAAATAATGAGTACAAATCCTAAAGTCATACTAGAAACCTGATCCATGATGATTAGACTCATAAATTGTGTTCTATTTGAAGGCGACATGACAATTGCCAATATAAGAAAATATCATTTCATGTCCGGATTTTTATAGTTTTTAATTTTTTTTGGTTTTTTCATATTATAAATATTGAAAAAGAATAAATTGTGCTTATAGTACAATACAGAGGAAACAAGCGTTGTGGTCAAGTAAATTATTTCCAAGCAGTGGAACATACATATGCTCAATTCAAAGAAATGCGCATAGGATAAGGACACTTAGGGGAATGTTTCCTCTATGGTGAGGGGTGATAAATTTGCAAAGGATACATAAGGGGACCTGCTTGGTTAGAATTGAGACAAACTCAGAAAATATGGATTATAAAAGTAAAGCGGTGAGTCAACATGAAGTTTCTATTCGAAGTCATGGTGGGACTATAAGGGACTCCCAGACCTAAGGAGGAAGCTCAACATGGGAACCAAATGACAATATGGGATCCAACTAGGGTACTGATGGTCAGGAAAGCTCTATTTCTTACATAAATACACTTCTATAAGAAGAAAGGAGGTCCCATGTTGATAAGAAGTGGGTTCATACCTATGGCTTAAGTGACATAGTCATGGGACAATGCAAAAATGCAAGTAGAGCGAAATCCTAGCCTATATTACGGTGAAAAGATATACATGTCGTAGGCATGAGCATACTAGGAACAACCCCTTACCACCTGAAGCAACTATTCCACAAAAAATCCTGACACTGTAACATTAGTCCATAAATATAAAAAAACCATATAGATATGGATACATGACTAGAGTGAAGCTACAAAATTATGGTAGGTATACACACACACACACACACACACACACACACACACTAATGTACAAAGTTCCAGCCAAGGATGGAGGCTCAAACATAAGTCATTGAGCATGGGGGAGGCAATTGACATATTTCCTTAACCTTTAAATGGTAGACCAAGATATATTCCATAGAAACAATAAATAGCAATAGGTGATTTCCTCTTTCCAACACAAGTCGAAAGTGAGATGGATAATCTATTCTTTTGCGACAGTGCACAACGAGGCTATCCAGATAAGTCTCAACTTTAACGACAAGAGGATCTCAAGGATTCATTGGGATGGTAGGAAAAATGTCATCTATGTTCCCTTCGACATATAGACTATACTCATTCAAAGGGAGCACACGGTGATCAACTTCCTCAGCTAAGGCCAACCAGGACTCATCATTATCGGTCCTTTCAAGCTCTTGTAGGGAACAAGGTCTATAATTTAGGTCCTCCTAAGGCCTTTTAGGACAACTCATGGTCTCGACAATCGCTTCATTCGGGGAAAAGTATTATCAATACAATCATGTGAGAAAGTTGAGTGGACCACTAAAGAGGAAAGTAGTGCGATATCTCCCTCCTCTGTCCTTGAGGAGGAAAGACCAGGGTCTATAATGGTTCATATGAAACTTGAAAAATGATTTTTTTTGTAGAAAGAAACATATCCAGTCTTATGGATGAACGTACTTCACCCAAATTAACCATAGAAGGAAGGGTCCAAGGGTCTCTCAGATACAAAGTATGATATGGGATTAGACTCGTTGATGGTAGAGAACCATCAGAAGTGGAATCAATAGACAAAATTGGAGGAGAAAATTTAAATGTTCCCATAAGTGATGGATACATCCCGAAACCAACATTCCTAGATGCCAACTGGGAATTCTCAATAATCGGGACCATAGGTCTTGATGATGCAGAGGAACTATAATTAGTGAATGATAATTGATCGATCGTCACAATTCTATCTTTGTGAGGAAATGATACAACATGTAACACAATCAATACAATCACCTTCATGGATTAAATCTAGTTTCTACCCAGTAAAGGGTTGTAGTCAAGGGGTGCATACACCACCTCGATCTCGACCGACACAATATTCCCTCCTAACTAGACCTGAAGAGAAGGACCGACATAGTATTCCCTCCTAATCAGCTTCCATCAAATGCTATCTACATAGTCATAGATTACGACAACTGGGGAGAGCCAATACCCTTCCAACAAGATAATGACGTTACTGATGTTGAAGTTCCTTCATTAATATAATTGGGTTTGATGGTGTTTTTTAGACACTCCACATGGAATTGAAAATCCACATGGTAAGTCAAGCAAGGATAGACATCAACCATCTCAAACTTGATCATACTTGGACTACTGTAATCATGAGCTCCCAAAGCATCCAACAAGGCATTCCTCTGTGAGGGACAAGTTTGAATAAATTCTAAGGCTAACATCGCATAGAGAGTCTGGCCCAAATCCTCAATGATAGAATAGTGTTGGGTAGATGAGGCATTTGGATTGTGCACCGAGTGCTTAAGGACTCCTTCTAGCACACATGGTATAGAATCAGGTTTATCAATCTGTAATGGGATCTCAGGAGGCAGGGGATGTTTCCCCAAAGTTAGTTGTGACGTACCATAATCATACGAATGTGTCACAACATGTATATATGACATCATATTGATACAACCATGAACACTATTCGAGCCTAATGGGTTTTGACTCCCACCAACACCACTTCTAGTGGTTAGTGTCCTTGAAGTCATCTTTTGATTATGTGGAAGGGGATTCATCAGTACAACTAGGTTCTGTGTGATTAATTTTGAGGCCTCATCAATCTTGTTAATGTTTTGAGCAATAATGGAGATACTTGAACTTTAAATTTTTTGATAAACAAATCCAGTGCATGTAGATCTCACAAAAAATTCAAACACACAAAATATTCAATCCATAAGACACATGATGTACCATGGGAAAACCCTCCAAATCTGGAGGATGAAAATCACAACAAACAATCCTTTGAGTATGATAAATAAATGGAAGAGAATTATTTTACAACACTTGAAGATTTCCTGATACGAGATATCTAAGAAGAACTAGAGAATAGAGATCACTCAAAATACTTTCTCAACCTTTTCAAGTGCCTAACACTTTAATAACAAGATTATTCAATCATACACTAAGAGGTAGCGAATGGTTGCATGCCTTTAGGCCCTATGAACACCATATACACTGTGTGCATTATGGGCACTATATACACATTATCTTGGTGCCAAGTTGTCACCTCATAATTATGGGGATGGATGGGACAAATGATGGATTGGAGGGCGTTCTTCATTGTTACAAACCACTATGATTATATGCTTGATCTAATTTAGTTTTAATACTTTTATGAATGATTATGAATGAGGATTGCTTGATTGTTATATTGGTCTTCTATATGTTGTTTGCAAGCATATAATAATGATGCATTAAGGGAATTAAAAGTGATTATTAGTAGGCACCCACACTTAAGATGTGCACACTAGCCACATATACACCAATTCATGAGTACATTAATATGATTAGTTAGTTGATGAGTAAATTAGTATGGGCACATTAGTTATTAGCAACTCAATGGATGAATTATTAATGTATTACTATGTATTGAAAAAATATATATATGTGGTTGTATGAGTTTGTTGACTTTTCTAATATATTTTAAATTTAAATAAATTGATTGGATTATTAAATGATATATATAATTATATACATTTAATGCAATATAGTAAATGAAAGTATCTAATTTGACTTATGTGTGAGAGGATAAATAAATGGATGTATAGGGTTGCACAAATTTTTAGAAAAGAGTTGTCATAGTTGCATTTAAGATGGTAGCATGAAAAGTGAGACTTTGCAATCATGTTATTATTATTTTATTTAATCAAATCAAATTGTTGTTTAGGAGAACAAACATTTATTGATTGTTGTTAGATTTTTATCATTAAGCTAGCTATACATTAGGATCTTTAACTCAGAGAATAACAAGCACAACAATCAAACACAAGAGACAATGAACATAGTGTTTATCCTCAGGGAAACCATAAATGGAGAAAACCCCACAACTTCCTTAGAGATAGAATCGACACCAAAAGTAAAACCCCAAAATAGTAAGATGATCTCCCGACAGCAGTAACCTCTTTCTTCCTAGCCCCAGTGTCTTCTTCTTCCTCAACTACGCGCTACAACTGAGTGTGAGTGAGTGTGTTATAAATAGAGAGCTTAGCTCTCTATTTATACTAATTGCTGGCTTGACTAAACCCAACTAGGGCCGAATTCTCTAGGAGAGTTTAATAACCCTAGTGCCCAGGAATTGCGGGGACTTTAACCCTTGACCAATAGGAGGGTTACCCACAATGACTTGACATGACTTGTTTACATTATAAAACCTCCCAATAGGAACATCGAGGTATGACATGACTCAGGTACATTACAAATACATCTCGAAATAAACATCAGGTTACAATACATAAGAAATACAAGTGAATACATTCCGAATTTACAATTACATCAACACTCCCTCTTAACTAGGAAGGTATTCTTTTGACATAATTTTCAGCACAAGTCTTCTTCTCTATATCATCTGGATCATCATCGAGTCCTCATCATCTTCAAGTCATCTTCATCTTCAAGTCATCTTCATCTTCAGGTCATCTTCATCTTCAAGTCATCTTCATCATCGAATCTGGATCATCACTACTAGATCATCATCACTAAATCATCATGGGTGCTATCTCTTGATTATTCTTGTCACAGGAATTTCTACAGAGCCAACCCTTTTTCATACTGGATGTACATATACAGAGCCAGTCCTTTTTCATACTGGATGTATCATCACACAGAGCTAGTCCTTTTTCATATTAGATGTGGCATCCACCCAGAGCTAATCCTTTTTCATACTAGATGAGTCTTCATAGAGCTAGTCCTTTTTCATACTGGGTGTGACATCCATATAGAGCTAGTCCTTTTTCATACTAAATGAGTCTTCACAGAGCCAGTCCTTTTTCATACTGGGTGTGGCATCCACACAGAGCTAGTCCTTTTTCATACTAGATGAGTCTTCACAGAGTCAGTCCTTTTTCATACTGGGTGTGGAATCCACACAAAGATAGTCCTTTTTCATACTAGATGAGTCTTCATAGAGCCAGTCCTTTTTCATACTGGGTGTGGAATCCACACAGAGCTAGTCCTTTTTCATACTAGATGAGTCTTCATAGAGCTAGTCCTTTTTCATACTGGGTGTGGCATCCACACAGAGCTAGTACTTTTTCATACTAGATGTGTCTTCATAGAGCTAGCCCTTTTTCATGATGGATGTGGAATCCACATAGAGCTAGTCCTTTTTCATACTAGATGTGTCTTCACAGAGCTAGCCCTTTTTCATGCTGGATGTGGAATCCACACATACATCTCACAATGGAAGGAACCAATCCTCTCACCATGTCATAGCTCTTACATCCGACCATGGAAGGAACCAATCCTCTCACCATGTTGGAAGGGCACAACACTTACATATGACCATGGAAGGAACCAATCCTCTCACCATGTCAGAAGGGCACATCACTTTCATCTGACCATGGAAGGAACCAATCCTCTCACCATGTTAGAAGGGCACAACATGGACACATCAATTCCTCTTGGGAGGAATCTCAATCTGGAGAACACCAAGTTTCTCCCTGAAGTACTCAAACTTCACCCTAGCCAATGGCTTAGTCAACACATCAGCTATCTGTTCGTCCGTCGCAACATACTGGAGCTTCACTGCTCCTCTCTGCACCATATCCATGATATAGTGATACTTGATCTCAATATGCTTCAACTTGTCATGGAACACTGAGTTCTTCGACAACTTCACACAACTTCGGTTGTCACAGTATATACAAGTAGCATCTAACTAGAGATCAAATAAATCAGACAATAGATTCCTCAGCCATACTACCTCACAACTAGCTGAATAGGCTGTGACATATTCTGCTTCAGTTGTACTCAGTGCCACACAGGATTGCTTCCTGCTAAACCAAGAGATCACGCCTGATCCCATACTGAAGCAGCACCCTGAAGTGCTCTTCCTATCGATGGCACTGTCTGCCCAATCTGAATCAACATAACCCTCCAAGTTAATCTTCTGATTAGTCTTATACTTGAGCCCATAATCAAATACACCTTTTAGGTATCTCAGAATATGCTTTGCAGCAATCAAGTGAACATGTCTCGGATCTGTCAAGAACTGGCTCAAGGTGTTCAAAGCAAAGCAAATATCTAGTCTCGTGTTTGTCAGGTACATGAAGGACCCAATCATCTGACGATACATCATGGAATGAACCGACTTTAATGAAGCATCACCCAATAGCTTTAGGTTCAATGCCATAGGTGTGGTTAAGGCCTTGCAGTCCATCATCCCAAATCTCTTCAGGATCTCTACTGCATACTTCCCTTGTCCAAGGAAGATTCCATCCACATTCTACCACACCTCCATGCCTAGAAAATAATGCATCACACCCAAGTCCTTCATTTTGAACTCGGAAGCAAGCTTCCTCTTCATATTTGCAATCAACCCATCCATACCTGTTACAAATAGATCATCTACATATAGTAGGAGCATCACTGGGTTGCTATCTTCAACCTTGTAGTAAAGGTTAGAATATGCTTTACTCTTGGTAAAGCCCAAATGGGATAGGAAGCTGTCAATTCTGTTGTACCATGTCCTGGGTGCTTGTTTCAATCCGTACAGGGATTTCTTCAATCTACACACATTAGACTCCCTGTCATGTGTCTCAAAACCGAGTGGTTGCTCCACATACACTTCCTCTTCCACTACACCATTCAAGAAAGCAGTCTTGACATCCATTTGGTGTATCTTCCATTTCATCACTGCAGCCAAAGCAAGTACTGACCTGATGGAAGTGTATCTGGCTACAAGTGCAAAAGTTTCTTCATAATCTATTCCTTTTTTTTCTGGGAGAAACCATGAGCAACAAATATTGCTTTATACTTTTCAATGCTACCATCTGCAGCATGCTTGATCTTGTAGATCCATTTGGAATTTACGACAGAATTCCCTTATGGTCTTGGGACTACATCCCAAACATCCTTCTTCATGATCGATTGATACTCTTCGATCATAGCATCCTTCCATTCTTTCTGTTTCACCGCTTCTTCATAATTGGAAGGTTCTTTATCGATGAAATCACATAATAAGGCTACATATCCAGAATAGGATCTGGTCCTCTTTCTTTCTCTGTGATTCTCTTCTAGAGCCCCATATCTTTCTGCACCTTGGATAGCTTCCCGTACCCAAGTAGGTTTCCTCTTATGAGTATTCTTCTCCTAAGGTGGATTTACAGGTTCTTGTGGTTCTTCAAATTCTCGATCTTCTTCTTGAGTTTCTTCGTTCATGGTTGTATCATGAGTTCTGGGTCACTTTTTCTTCTTCAAGTCTCTTTCTGGATTTGTTGCAGGTTGAGTCTTCATCAAATGTTACATCCCTACTGATGTCAATCTTTTTGAATCCTGGGAAGTATATTTTGTAAGCCTTTGAGCTTTCAGAGTATCCCACAAATATATCCTTCTTTCCTGAAGGATCTAATTCTATTCTCTTCTCTTTTGGAATGTGTATGTACATTGGACAACCGAATATTCTGAGATGGCGGACTTCTGGTTTCTTGCCGAAAAAGACTTCTTCAGGTGTCTTGTTCTCGAGTACACTGTGTGGAGTACAGTTTTGTACATACATTGTTGTTCTAGCAGCTTCTGCCCATAGATGCATAGGCAGATCTTGATCATGAAGCATTGCTCTTGCAGCTTCCATGATAGTTCTATTCTTCCTTTCTGCAATCCCATTCTATTGTGGATAACATGGGGTGGACAACTCCCTCTTAATCCCTGAGTCTTTGCATAACTCTTTGAATTCATTTGATGTGAATTCTCCTCCATTATCTGACCGAAAAGTCTTGATCTTCTTTTCAGTGTGGTTCTCAATCAAGGCTTTGAATTCCTTGAACTTGCTGAATACTTCATCTTTATTCTTCATGAAGTAAATCCATGTCTTCCTAGAAAAGTCATCAATAAAAGAAACATAGTACACATACCCACTTAGAGAACTTGATGACATTGGACCGCATACACTGGAGTGGATGATTTCCAAGATTCCTTTTGCTTTGTTCTCGCTACTCGAAAATGTCTTCTTTGTGTTCTTTCCTTTCGCACATCCTTTGCAGACCCCATCATGTTTTGCTTGAATTTCTGGAAGACCTTCAACAACTTTGCTTGCAAGTGGTAGTGCCCTGTAATGTACATGTGCAAGCCTTCTATGCCAATTTTCATTTGGTTCTACTGAGTCATGAACCAAATCATTTTCTGGTTGTCCCTTCAATTTGTATAGACCTCCTTCTTGTTCCCCAATCACTATTGCATCATCAAAATTCTTTCCCTTTGGCCACATAAGAACTTGGCCATTTACAAAAGAAACCCTCATTCCTTTTGCATCCAATGCATATATGGAGAAGAGGTTCTTCTTTAGTCCTGGTACAAACAATACAATTTTCATCTTCATATACTTTCTAGAGTCTAGTTTATAGGATGATTCACCACTACCTTTTATTGGATACTGGTAGTCATCCCCAAGTTTCACCTTGTGAGGTGACTCATGTTCAGATAGTTTCACAAATGATTCTTTGAATCCTGTCATGTGTTTGGAAGCACCACTGTCTATGAGCCAATCATTGCCTCCATGTGAAATAGTTCCCATGAGAGAGGATATCAACACATATTCTTCATCACTTGAAGAATCACTATCTTGTCTGATTCTCTTTGTGGAAGGTTCATCATCCTCTGTAGCATGGGCATGATGTCTTCTCTTGTTTCCCTTCTTCTTATTTGAGTTCCCTTTGTTAGGGAAGAATTTGGATATATGTGACCTTTCTCATCACATGTGTAACATCTAACAGTATCCCAATCTCTTCTAGAGTGACTTACCTTTGGAGTGATGATGGTCCCTTTTGGTTTTCTTGGTGTGGGATATGAGAGCTTGATCTTCACTTCCCATCTTTTCTTCTCGAGCTACTATCTGAGCTTCTTCTTGAGAGCATTCTTCCCATAGTCTGCTGAACTTGATTAACTTCTTTCTGGCACATATCCCTTGAATGAAAGAGTCCCGTGATATAGGAGACCATTCAAGAGGGTCATCACAATATCTGCATTTTCCACTTCTTCATCTACTGCTTCCAGCCGTTCCTTGATCTGAGATACCCTTGTAAAGTAAGACTAGATGGTC
The DNA here is from genome assembly GCA_001517045.1 of Pseudotsuga menziesii. NCBI lineage: Eukaryota > Viridiplantae > Streptophyta > Pinopsida > Pinales > Pinaceae > Pseudotsuga > Pseudotsuga menziesii. The sequence goes on along the minus strand of LPNX010840821.1, from coordinate 135,289 downwards.
TCAGCATTCTGGATCTTTACATTCTTTAGTTGGTTTCTCAAAGTCATCTTCCTATTTATGTTCTTTCCTTCAACAATTTTGTTAGGGCATCAAACATAGCTTTAGGTGTCTTTAGGGAGGACACCTGGGGTATGAGGTGATCCTTGATTGAATCAGCAATGATTCTCTTTTCCATAAACAACTTCTTCTTATGTAAGGCCTTAGCCTCATCTCCCTCTGGAACTGGAACCTCCTCACTGATATAGGAGTCCAACGCATTTTCTTCCAGGACCAAGGAGATCCTATACTTCCAGGCTCAGAATTTATCAGCTCCCTCAAGCTTGGTATGATAATACATCTTAAACTGAGAACCTCAAATGTAAATACAAAATATTTAGATCTTACTAGGTCAAGATGTCGGATCTGGATTTGGAGCTGAAATTCTGCAGTGCTGGTTCAGGAGCAGATTAGGGTTTTTCTTTTCTGGAGTTATGTCCAACCAAATGCTTTGAGCTTGTTCCCTAACTTCTATTTTGAGGAGGATATCAATCCAGGCCTGGGCTCACTGAAAAATTCCACTTCTATGGAAAGCCCTAATTTTTGGCAGTAGTGTCGGTTCCAAAACTGAAAAACCTCAGAATTGGATTCTGCTTCAACAGAAAGATGTTCCCTAGGGAGGAGAGTTATTCCAACCTTCTTTTTCTGAAAATCTGTGGATAGAGACCCACAAAGTAGGAATCCCTAGTTCCTGCAGGTGCACAGTCTCTTCTTCTCAGGTTAGCTCTGATATCATGTTAGATTTTTATCATTAAGCTAGCAATACATTAGGATCTTTAACTGAGAGAATAACAAGCACAACAATCAAACATAAGAGACAATGAACACAGTGTTTATCCTCGGGGAAACCATAAATGGAGAAAACCTCGCAACTTCCTCAGAGATAGAATCAACACCAAAAGTAAAACCCCAAAACAGTAAGATGATCTCCCGACAGCAGTAACCTCTTTCTTCCTAGCCCTAATGTCTTCTTCTTCCTCAGCTATGCGCTACAACTGAGTGTGAGTGAGTGTGTGATAAATAAAGAGGCTAGATCTCTATTTATACTAATTCCCAACTTGACTAAACCCAACTAGGGCCAACTTCTCTAGGAGAGTCTAATAACCCTAGTGCCCTGGAACTGCAGGGACTTTAACCCTTGACCAATAGGAGGGTTACCCACAATGACTTGACATGACATTTTCACATTATAGAACCTCCCGATAGGAACATCGAGGTATCACATGACTCAGGTACATTACAAATACATCCCAGAATAAACATTGGGTTATAATACATAAGAAATACAAGTGAGTACATTCTGAAGTTACAATTACATCAACAATTGTTAAATATTATTATACTGGAATATAATTTAAAATAAAACTTGGATGTGGAAATTTGTTATGAATATGCGACTTGAGATTGGAAGAAGGGTTGTTGTTTTCTTGAAGATATTTTGGTGAGAGTTTTGGAAGGGATGGGGAATTTGGGTATTTTGGGGTTGAGAAGTTTGGAAGAGTTGGAAGAGTTCGAGAACTCTTGGAAGAATTGATATATAGGTCATTGATGCATCATTGTTACATTCTTTGGGGGTCTCGAGCATGTAGGATTAGGAGGCAACGTGGATGGATCCTGGGGCTAGGGAGCTGATTTTACCCCTAGTTGGATGGGAGGTAAAACCGTTCTTTCGCTTTGGGCAATGAATATGGGAGCAACTTGAAGAGAAAATGGAAGCTTGTTTAAGTTTGGACTTCTTCACCCATTTTATATCAAGGTATTCCTCTTATTATTTTAAATTACTTATAAATTGTTGTAATATTGATGCAAGTTGTTGTAAATTGTTTACTATGTTGTTAATATTATTGTAGATACATGATTTTATGATATTTTATGCTATTTGAATCAATAATGAAGTATTAGTATTTTGAATTTTTTAGACAACAAAGTAACCATCCTTAATGGATGTTACACAATGATTATTTTAAATGTATCTTTGATGTTGTCCTCCACACATAAAACCATTAACATATGTTTCCATTGTGTAACCTCCCATCACCATATTTGGAGACCAATGCAAAATCCATACATGTGGAAGTTGTTGGTTTTTTTTAAGGAAGCATAAGGGATAAAGCCTTCTTTATTATTTGTTTTCTTTTTTAGATAGGTTATATTACATTTTGGATATCATTTGATCTCAATAAAGATGTGGTATATGGTGTATATTTTCACTTTATTAGAAAATTTGTAATTTTACTTACTTTACATTGTAATTTTACTCATTTTATACCTTTCATTACCACATAAGAAGAAATTGTTTCATGACTTTACACAATTCATTGCTACATAATCAATTGTTCCATGAGGTTACAAAAATTAATTTGTGTCATATTCAAATTTCAACCTGCATCTAATGGACCAAATATTATATTGCATTTCCAATTTATACATAAAAATTTTGATGTTTTCATTACAATTATGAATTTTATGTGAAACTACTTTGTCCATGGAATTATCATTTTCTTACTTTGTCCATGATAGAATATCCATTCTCTCATTCCCCCCCCCCCCAAAAAAAAAAATTTGCAACTTCTCACCAATAAGTTGATCTTAGTGTTTCCTTTTAAGTCAAATAAATGACTTTGAGTTTATGTGCAATAATGTATGATTTTGTACTCTTCATTTCGTTTTTTTTTACTCTTCATTTTGTGTAGTATTTCTATGTTTTTTTTGGGTTTTCTAATTACAAAAAGTTAAGTGACACCATCTAGCTCATTCTTAGTTTTAAAGCGCATTATTCTTTTAAATGCAATAATTTATTTAGTTTGATTAAAAAACCACAAACATAATATATTAAAAATTAATATATCACATCTAAAATTTGTTATTGTTTTTGGCTAATGGAAGAAAACTAAGAACATATAAGCGGTTAAAATCACCCCGAAATGGCACACCAACCCTTAACACGATTGGATTTTTGGTATAAGTAGGATTTTTGGTATCCTTAGGATTTGAACCAAAGACCTTTTCCCTTAAGAAACTTCTTAACCATAACCAACGAGATCAATCTAAAATTTGTTATAATAAACTTTATTAAAACCTTAAAACAATGAATTATAAATTTTGGTTAACAGATTTTATAATATAATAAAATTTGTTATAAAAAACATTTATTTAAAACCTTAAAACAATGAATTTGTAATATTTCTAAAACCTAAAAATTATACAGATTTTATAAAATAAAAAGATAATAAGCCTAACAGATTTTATAATATATAAAATTTGGCCAAAGAACAGATTTTATAATATAAAAAGATAGTAAACCTAAAAATTATAAATTTTGTTTAACAACAGATTTTATAATATAAAAAGATAGTAAACCTAAAAATTATAAATTTTGTTTAACAACAGATTTTATAATATAAAAAGATAGTAAACCTAAAAATTATAAATTTTGTTTAACAACAAATTTTATAATATAAAAAAGATAATGATAATATAATAACAACAAATTTTATAATATAAAAAGATAATTCATTGCGATAATATTGTGATAAAACCGGTGTTAAAAGAGCGAGGTTACGGGGTATAGTCAAGAATTGATCCGGTTGATTCCAAGTTGAAATGCCATAGCAAATATTAAAGAGATAAACATTGATATCTCCATGGGAAGATAATGTGCTTAAATAAAAAAAATATCGCACTGAAGGTTTCCAAAAACAAAATTTAAACTACATGCATTTTATTTTCGCATCTGAAAAATTCTGTTCTTGATATGCTGTACAAGAGTCGTGAATCGTGAGAGCAATCGAATCGTATTTGTTCATGGTGAAGATGGTGGAGTGTAGACCGAGCGACGACAAGCGGGACAATGGCGCTTTGGAGCGCCGCGAATGCGAGGCGTGAGCCATTCTACGATACAATGTCTGTGGTATATATGGGAGCAGTATGGCAAGTGCGTGGCTTCGGTGGATTCTTCAATCGGATCCTGGCAGTACACGCATATCACTTTTTCGTGTTCGTGGGTGTCGAGAGTGGGCGATCGCCATCCGCGCACCAGCCTCTCAGTTTCTCGCAGGTCCTCCGGATCGATCGCTACTACCACTTCGTGGTCCTCCTCCTCCCCGTATAAAGTGGCCGCCGGAAAGAATTCAAATTCAAGATTGTCATCTTCATCTTGATCGTCGTCGTCATCATCGTCAAGGGGAATAAAATCCATGGCATCGGTATCCTCAGCACCGAAAATCTCATGGAATTCATCCCTTGCATTCTGTTCGGCTCTGAGGTCGCCGACGATGAAAAGAGGCGGTGGGGGGAATACGTTTATTGTGAGCAGATATTCATCTTCCTCATCCCACAAGCAATCTACTTCGTCAACTTGTCTTAGTGCAAATTGCTTTTGTTCAGCGTCGACTAGGGCAGATGTGTTATGTCCCAGCCTTCTTCGAAGCTCCCTCTCCCACCTCGTCAATTCAACTTCTCCACCTCTGCCTCTCACTACCCTTCCGAGATCATCTCGATTGCTCTTCAAAGTCATGTACATCGCCTCCATTTCATTCCTCGTTGCTTCCATTGTGTTTTTTCACCTTCACTTTCAATTTTACAATAAAGTCTGATTCTAAGAACCATTTTTATTGCTGGCTATTTGGGCTCGCTCTCCCTTGTCAACCGTTATGTCGTTACATTTTAAGCAAATTTTAGAAAGTTTTTTAATCTTTGTGTTATAGAAATCCCAATTTAAGCAAATCTTTCATCCCATTTGGACAAAACTAACTTGAAAAAATCTTCGAGCAAGTGTGCATGATTATTCATTAACTATCGTCGAGCCTTATGCAACAAGAGAACAAATGAGGAGAAAGGTTGCAATCTATCAACAAACAAATTATGATTTCATACCTCATTATGAACAAATGGTGAGAAAGGTTCCAAACAAATTATGATTTCATACCTCATGTTTGCAGAGAAAATCGTTCATATACTTTTTTTTAAAATAAACATATGAGCTCTGAATCTTAGACTCGGATTTATAGAAGATTGAAAGTCTAAAACATGGTGATCATCTTTGTGTAAGAAAGACAAAGATAAGATTGAATCAACCAACTGCAGTAGCCACGAGAATATTTATGGAATTTTTTTCTATGTAGTGTTCTTGAAACTATTTTCATCTTTTCATTCGAGGGTGACCATCAGTTACATTTGGATCAATCTCGTCACATGCATAAAAAAAGTTGTTGAAGGATATATGACACCGAAGGTAAGAGGGAGGTACTTCTAGTTATACTACTATTTTTTTTCTTGTACATAAGCATATTAGGAAACTATTGTTTAAGTAAGACTGTTTCAGGTCCATCCATTAAGGTGAAGGTAGAGTTTCCTTCTCTAGAGAAACATGTTATATTTTTTTTATATATTTTGTATTTTTCTTGTATATTGTGTTATTCACCATTTCATGTTCACATGTTACCATCAACACAACATGAGGAGTGAGTACTTATGTTGTCTCCGTATTGGTTATGGAGCTCGATCTTCGAGATTTAGAGATGTTATTGTTCAGATGTGTTTGTACCCCAGTTTTAATGTACACTCATCCCATCATGGGGGTGCAGGGGGTCATCGTCCCCCCACGGTTGTCAGGGGGGACCATTCCCCTCAGCTGGGGTCCAAGAGCATCTCCCCCGAGAAAGCGGGTTTGGGGCGAAGCCCGTGAAAGAATTTTTTAGGATGTTTGTTGGCCAACAGCTTACGGGCCCATGGTATTTTCCCATGGTAATTCCCCTATAAAAAGAAAAGATTGTAATATAGTTGTGTATTGTATTGTAACATTGTAAAACAATCTATGTGATTGTGTGAGATAGACTATGAGAAAGTGAAGAGAGTGCATAGACTATGAGAAAGTGAAGAGAAACTGCAACAAGGTTGTTGTATGTTGACCCTTCATTTTACTAGATGGTATAATAATAAATGACACACAATTTTTGTGTGGACGTAGCCCATCTTGGGCGAACCACATTATATATGTGGCTCTCTTGTAATGTGTTTTATATTTTCATCTTGTTTAATTGTTATTACTCCGTGATCATGTTTTTTTCTAACTCATATAAGCTTGAGTCATTGAAAGTTGCATAAGATCTAGTAAAACTCATTTTCTCACGGGTTGAAGCTATGGCCTATTGTACTTGATGACTCTCAAATTTCATTCTATTAATAAAAATCTTATTTAAAAAATATCTATGTAATTCCTGAAAGTGTATATAAATCTTTTTTTCTTCTTATAAACTATATATAAAAATATGATTTTTTAAAGACATCAACATTTTTTATGTTATGTTTTCCAAACTAATTCAAGCGCCATATTTTGTTTTTAATGTGATTCCATTTCGTACAGGTTAGCAAAATTAATGAGTTTATTTTCATTAAACGTCTAAAATGCAAAGTTCTTGATTTATTTAACAAAGGTACCTCATTAAAGGAACTTAGATTTTAATTATCTTTAAAAATTTGAATTTGAATTGTAGATTTCTTCTTACACTTATGAAGTAGCTAATTAAATTCAAATAGGCATCAAAAGGATATAAATTATGATTGCACTTTTAAACCAACATCTTAAGTTTTTTTTTGAAAATTTATTGCTAACCTTCTTTTTAATATTTTGAATATGTTTTGCAATTAAATTTTTTAATATTTTGTAATTTTTTTCTTTTCTTTTTAATAAGTAATTAATTTTGCTTTCAAAAATTAATTGACACTAGATTTGATAACTTTTATTTGTTTTATTCATGTATTGCCATACTTGAGTTTTTTCATTAATAATACATTTATTCATGTCTATTTGATTACACAATTATTCATTTATGCATTTTGGACCATTAATTAACCTTGCGAAACCTATCTATCCAAGGGATCTAAACACAACTCAAGCTTCCATCCCCATCCTCCCCTTGAACATCCTTCCAAGGGTGTTTACAATGTTGTTTCCCAAACCAGGTGATTTTAAGCATTAAGATCAATGGATATCATATTGGGGAGAATATTCTTATCAATATTTTAATTCTTCCTATTCCAATCCAATCATTTTTGTCAAATCTTTTGTCAATTGCCTAATCATAACCAATGTTTGGAACTATGTTTGTTATATTTTTCTTTTACTAATCAATTTTTGTGTGTCTTATCTCTTTTCCCATCTCTTCATTTATCCATGGCTTATTCTTGTTCTTTACTATTCATTGGAGTGTCCAAAACAACCATGTTGTTAACTTGGTTAATCCCAAGAAAGTCATGACAAAAATGGGAGTTTTCCAATATGAGGTTGATGTTTATCCCACATATTTGTGTGTACCTTTGCCTTTGAATTTAGCCCCAACCATAAATATTTTTTTTTTCTGAAATTTAAACATCATGTTATTAAGTTCTCAGGAAACAACATGATATATGTGGATGAGAATTTATCGTCATTTTCAAATTCCTGCATAAATATTAGTTCACGAAAATGATAGATGCATGCACTTTTTGTCAATTCAATAGAAGGGGAGGATGCTATTGATTTTTTAAAATTATTTGATAAGATATTTACCTTCGTTTTAAATCCACATTTCAGAATATTGAAAACCCAACTGTGTATCTGAGTAGTTTTACCGTATATCCTAAAAAAATGAATTTATCAAATCATTTAGCCTCAAGTTTATGAAGTTGTATGACCAGATTATTGAAGTTATATGATCTTCCCAACAACCTTCCTTTGTCCAATATTATCACTATATTGGACCCCCTCCTTACCAACACCAATTAGAATGGAGGAATGTTAATTTCCTTGGTTCCACTTTACAAACATGCCTCAAAATTGAAGAATAAAACCAAAGGATATGGTTGTTGGTGAACCAATTCACCTATAATACCAATATGTTCATGCTCCAAATGATGCAATAAATGAAAAATCAAATGATTTCATTAGAGCATATGATTATGAAGAAGTCTCATCCAACTCTTTCTTAGCCTCCCTTCCTTCTATATTGCCCTAGACAATGCAATATGTGGATCTTTTCTTATGTCAATGGGGAAATTTTTGTGATAAGGTCAACAACCCTTTTACTTGTGAACCCTACATGTCTTACCAAGAATTAGTAAAAGGAGATAACCTATAACTAAAGAAACTATTGATGAAGTCTATGCTGGTGCAACTTGGTCTCAATCTTAGTTTAGTCAAAAAGTTTTATTTGATCCCAATATTTTAGTCAATAAGGAAAATTTCAAGCATAGTTTCATTACACCTTCTATCCATGATTCAATACCCCTACTAATCAATCAATCCATTGGTTTAAAGAATTTCATGGTTAACATCAGTCCTTTTGATGCACTTAGAGAGCCCAAGCAACCTCAGAATTTGAATAGCACTCTAACTTCCCTTTTCACATCCTAACTTTTTCTAACGCGATCATGCAAGATGTTCATGAGATCTTCTCTTTCAACGATGACATAGTTACATCTAATTCTAAGCAAGATTCTCACATCCATATTTATAAAGGGGATATCATCCAACCTCATAACACTCCATGTTTTCTAAATCCACAAAACAAATTATTAGTTAAAAGGGCTAGTGCAAGCTAATGCTGGTCACTTATGACGTGTTCATTGCAATGGACTTCTGGAAAAACAAAAAATTGAACATCAAAAAGAAATATTAGAGGTACCTACACATCTTTTTGGAACATAGTGTAAGAATATGAAACGTGTACAATTAGATTACCTTCTGAAATATATAACTTTTATTTATGGAAACTAAGTATGAATACCAAAAAACGAGGTTCTTCTAAGGTTGGTATGTTATTTTTTTCCCAAAAAATCATGAATATGTTGCGTTGGTCCATGCGTTTGGTATGCAAATGGTGCAATTTTGTGAAAATAAATATATAGAGTTATAGATAATAGGTGTGTCCACTGTCTACTGAAACGTTACTTTTCCATATTTATTTATGTTATTTTTTTTTAAAATTAAGGAAGTCAGTGATGCCCTAAAATTACAAGGTCGAGCATTGGTCCACGACATCTTGGTCTTAACATAGTCAATGAACGATATTTTTTTTAGGATGTAGGTCTTTGTGTCTTCTTGTGTGGGATCTTTTCCATTTTCTAAATAGGTGAGCTAATCAAAAGTTATAGCCGAAGCAAATAGCCTACCTTTTGTGTTAGATTGATGTTAGTCCATTTAAAATTAAATAAAAAATAGAAAAAGATAATAGATTTAAATAAAAATTACATATTCAGAATCTACAGACAGAGTTACACAATCGTGTGAATTTTCATTAGCAGTGGAAAAGCATGGCATATGCAAAATCATGCACGAAATAGGAGAAGTGGTACAAAACATGTTTTTTGTCATAAGACAGTCCAAACGACTTCATTTGGCAACCTGAACCTAAAACCAAAGCAGCCAAGTAATCCATCATGTAGGTTGGAAAAAAGGTGCCCACCAAAATTCAAAAATTTAAAGCAGCGCATACGCGTGACAAACACGTGTGCATGTAGTTTATAAAGTAACATGTATGCACTAAAAGCGCGATCACGCTTCTGAGTGTGTATGCGTTAAACACGCGCGCACACGTATGTTTAGTATTGAAACTTTGCTTTCATTTCATTTTCAAGCATCTCAACCCCCCTCTCCCTAATTGTAACAATGATGATGATGATGATGACAATGAGGATGATGACGATGACGATGATGATGACAATGACGATGACAATGACGATGACAATGATGATGATGATGACGATGACGAGGAAGATGACGACGATGATGATGATGACCATGACAATGATGACCATGATGGAAGAGTAAGGAAGTTGGAAAGAAGAATGCAATGTAGGAAAATGTATATTTTATAAATGTAGGAGATGAATTACATAATAGGTGCCAGGGTAATTTATACCGTAATTGGGGAAGAGAGGTGACTTTTCAAGTCACCTCTTAGTTTATTTACATTAATTAACCTATCTTAACAATTAAATTTGGCTTTCATTACATTGCCTTCCCCTTAAGGAAGCTTTGTCCTCAAAGCTTAATTGATGACAATGACTACGTGAACTATCGCAATGTCTATGATGTGGACATATGTATGGGTTGTTACTGGAAGGTTTTATCCCTGGTTCTATTTCGATTATGCATTCAGTTTTTTTGTTTGTTGGGAGCACCTTAGGTAACTCTTGAAACACCTTGCGATGTTTTTGAATTAGCTCTTGTGTCTCTAGTTGTTTGTCCATATCTCCTTCACATGTTAGAATCTCCATTTCTTGACATTGAAGTATGTACTTTGGTGCATCTTTCCAACATAGTTTTTCCATCTGATGTGTTGTAACCAGTTGTGTTGGAGGTGGTTGGAACCCATATAATTTGTGTGTTTTCCCGAATGCATGGAATTCAATAAAATGTTCTTGGTGATTTGCAGAGTATGTACCCAAGGTTTGTAACCATTGTATTCCTAATACTACATCGATTCCTCCCAGTGGTACCACAAAGAAATCTGATTCTAAGTTATATTCTTGCATTTGTAACTTAACCTTGTGACATCTTCCCACATTGTCAATCATATTCCCATTTTCTATCATAACTATCATGTTAGGTACTAGACGAATAAATAGGTTAAATACTTTAGCAAGGTTGACATTAACGAAGTTATGGGTGCTGCCAGAGTCAATGAGAATTTTGACGTTATTATTATTTATATGACCTTTAATCTTCAATGTTTGTGGTTGGGAGATTCCGGTAATAGCAGCTAATGAGATTTGTAGGGAGTCGTCCTCGATTCCTAGGTGGTAGTCTTCTTGGCTATTTACATCATTCTTAATTGGTTCATTGACTTCTAGCTCTGCTTAACAAGCATATAATTTCTTTTGTAAGCATTTGTGCTTAGGATCCCATTTGTCTCCATAGAACTTACATTTTCCTTCTTTATTCTTTAAGCCTCTAAACTGGGCTTTGTTCCTTCTCTAATTTGAGGTGGTGTATACCTTGGATTTCCTATGTATCCTGAATGGAGGGGGTTCTTTTTGGAGCCGTCTTGGTCGAAATTTGTATGAACGGATTTGCTTTCAATAATCCTGGCTTTACATCGTGCTTCCTCCATAGTAGAGATGTTGTGTAAATCTAGTTCGTCACGGATGTGTTGTTTTAGACCGTGTATGTAGGTCTGTAGTTGTTGGTCATTGGTTAACTCTGGGACTCGAGTTGACAGCGCTTCCTGTTCACAGGTGTACTCATCGACATTGTTTTTTTGTTGAAACCTTGTGATTTTGGCAAATAAGTCTTTTTCTTCAACACCTTGGAATATTTTCATGAGGTCATTCCTGAAGCTAACCCAATTGTAAGAACATATTCTTGCAGTATTCTTCCACCATAAGTACCAATTGTAAGCATTGCCTTCTAGATGCATGGAGGCGTATTTAATTTTCTTGCCATCATAATGGATGTTGTAGATGTCTAGGTATTCCTCGGCTTTGTTAATCAACGCTATGCATTATCGTTCGTCCCCATCATATTTGGGTAACTCGACTTTCACCCGTATTTGGCGTCCTTGTGTATACGCATTAGAGGACGACATGTTGAATAGAGGATCTAGCTGCTCTAGAGTTCTTGGAGAGTTTGGTTGCAGGTCATTCAAGATTTGTAATCTGTCCAAGGTGGCGGTTAAAACTACTTGATTTTTCTTTTAGTCTTCTTGTAGAGTGAGGAAGCTATTCTGTATTCGTGAGGTAAATTATGTCTACTTTAATGTCAAATCGTCATTGGTTTGTTTGATTTTTACGTGGAGTTCCTCGTAATTCTTGATAATTTTCTCATTGATTTGATCGAATCGAGCATCCATTGATCTGGTGATTGTTGGAATCTTCCCAGTGCTGAACATGGACTTATTTTTATTTGCTGTATAATGCCAGCTCCCCGCCAGGATTTATTTCCTAATAAAAATTAGATAATTTGTATTCTAATTTTTTTATATTAGATAAGAACAAGGCAAAATATATATTTTATCTATTGGGGGACAAAAGATTTATGTATATAAAAATTTTAATATATAATAATATTATTGTTATTATTATCTCCCAAAATAAATTTATTTTGATAGTATGAAGAATTGAATTCATGTAATGAAAGATCTGAGTATGACTGACAATTTGAAAGCCGTTGTTTTTGATTTGGTTGAAACTTTTAAAATTTATAGCTTTCAGTGGCTTAGGCGAGCCTTATTATAACTCATTAGCCACAGAAAAGCTATGTTTTGGTGGATAAATGGTTTAATACGGGGTAAAAGTGAACCATCGAAAGCGGGTTGAGCAAGCAGAGTTAAAATAACACTTTCGGTGGCTTAGGAGAGACTCCAAAAGACTCATTAGCCACCGAAAAGGGTCACTTTCAGCAACTTAGAGAGAGGAACACGAAGGATTTTAACCGCCAAAAGTAGGTAGCGAGCAACATTGGAAAAAGTACATTCAGTGGCTTAGGTGAGGCTCGAAACAACTCATTGGCCACCGAAAAGGGTTGCTTTCAGCAGCTTAGAGAAAGATTCAACACATATGCTAACCACCGAAAGTAGGAAGATAAGCATCGGGTGAAAATTACTTTCGGTGGTTTAGGCAAAAGCTAGGGCATTTCATTAACCACTGAAAAGACAGGTTTTTGGCAGTTAAATAGGTTTTCTGACAAGGCCATTATCTGCCGAAAGCAGGATTTCACCACGGCGACGAGGTAAAAGTTTTGGCGGTTTAAGCAGGAAATATAACACTTCATTTGCCATCGAAAGTGGGATTTTCGACGGCTAGCTGACAAACTCCCGGAGGCTATTAATGGCTGAAAGGGAAAAGTAAGAAAACGGTTAGAAAACAGTAATAGTTTACTCTCATAGCCATCATGACCACTTGCAGCATTTGAGGAAGGTATTTCTGAAGTGTAGAAGGTATGGAATATCACTCAAGCCTAAGAAATCCCAGTTTGCACTCAGTGAAGGAAAACTCCTAGGCCACATAGTCTCAGGTGAAGGTGTAAATATCAATCCGATAAGGGTGGAAGCAATCCAAAAGCTGTCAATACCGAGGTCAAAAAGGGACATTCAGTCCTTTTTAGGAAAGATAAACTTTGCTAGGAGGTTCATCCCTAATTTCTCTGAGCTGGTAAAGCACATAACAGTCATGCTGAAAAAAGATGCAGAGATAAAATGGATTGACCAGGCAAGAAACTCTTTTGAAGACATTAAGAAGACTATCATGGAGGCCCCAACCCTGATTAGTCCTGACTACACCAAGAGTTTTTACATTTTCTCTTTTGCATCCTATGACACAGTGGCAATTGTACTACTATAGAAAAATGATGAGGGTCTTGATCATCCAATTGCATTCTTCAGCAAAACCTTGAGAGATGCTGAGCTGAAGTATGATCCAATTGAAAAACAGGCTTATGCTCTCATAAAATATTTGAAGACTTTCAGAATTTACATTCTCCATGCAAAGGTCCTTGCATATGTCCCTTCAGCTACTGTGAAGGATGTTTTGACTCAGCTTGACATTGATGGGAAGGGAGATAAGTGGATTTCCAAGCTCATTGAGTTTGATATAGAGGTGAAACCCACTAAGCTAGTGAAGGGACTAGGTCTAGCCAAACTCATGGCTAAAGAAAACTGCGAACTAATGGGAATAAACTTCACATGTGTCAAATCAACAAAAGTGCAGACTGTGGTAGCAGCAGAAGTAGATCAAGATCAAAATGAAATTCCATCAGTAGCTGAAAACCTATCTTCATGTGAATGGTACTCAGGTATTATTCAATTTTTGCAAAAAATAGAAGTTCCTCCTGATCTCACTCCCAACCAAGCACGAGCTCTTAAGTTAAAATCTATTAAGTTTTACATAATTGACAAACTATTGTACTGGAAAGATCAGTCTAGGATTTTGCTAAGGTGTCTAGATAAAGAAGAAGCAGAGCAAGTCATGCATCACTTTCATTCTAGCACATGTGGGGGCCACCACTATTGGAAAACCATAGCCCACAAGATCTTAAGAGCAGGATACTATTGGCCAGTCCTTTTTGCTAATGTATGCATTTTTGTAAGGGACCGTGACTAATGCCAAATATTTATAGGGAAGCAGCAGCTCAAATCCTTTCCCCTTAGGCCTATTGTGGTAAATGGGCCTTTCCAGCAATGGGGTCTGGATTTCAGAGGTGAAATAAATCCATCTTCCAGTGGATAGTATAAATTGATCTTAGTAGCCACTGAATACTTTACCAAATGGATAGAGGTAGTACCCACCAGGAATTCCACTCATCAAGTCATCATGAGATTTTTATATGAGAATATCCGATAGCAGGTTTGGCTGCCCAGTAAGGTTGGTAATTCATAATGCACCGGATTTTAAAGTTGGGGCATTAGTTAACATGTGTGAGTCAATGGGCATTCAACTGGTGCATTCCACACCCTATTATCCTCAAGTCATCCAACAAAAGCTTAGTCAATATCATCAAGAAATTGCTGGAGACAAATAAAAAAAGCTAGGATTCAAAGCTTAAGTTTGCTTTATGGGCTGATAGGGTAATAGACAAAAGATCCATAGGGACTTCTCCACTCAAGTTAGTTTATGGTACTGTGGCTATTTTTCATGTCAAGCTCATTCTTCTAGTGGCAAAATTCTTTCAGGAAGAGGAAGATGAACCAAATGATATGGTGAGGAGGATGATGGACTTGGTGGAGTTACAACAAATTGGAGATCAAGTTACAGGAAAATTAGAAGCCCATCAACAGAGGATAAAGGGCATGTTTGACAAAAGAGCAAAGGTAGACAACTTCCAGGTTGGAGATTGGATCCTCAAGTGGGATACTGTCAGACAGGACAAGGGAAAACATGGAAAATTTGACTCTTTGTGGTTTGGCCCTTTTGTGATAGCCCAGGTTCATAAGAATAACACATTCACATTGCAGAATTTGGAAGGGGAAGAGGTATTTGATGGCCCAGTGAATGGGCGTTTTTTGAAACTCTACTTTATTTCAGGCTTTGAAGCCTTATTATTGTAAATTAGTAGAATGTAGGATGTTTTTGCTTACAAAATAAACTCCATGCCCAATGGAACAGTAAATGATAGTGTTAAGTTATTTAATTGCTTTTAGGGAAAATAATTTTGGTCTGGGATTCTTGGGACCTCACTGGGAGGTTCCCATACCCAAGTAGGAGCCAGATGTTATCTCCCAAAATAAATTTATTTTGATAGTATGAAGAATTGAATTCATGAAATGAAAGATCTGAGTATGACTGACAATTTGAAATCCGTTGTTTTTTATTTGGTTGAAAATTTTAAAAGTTATACTTTCGATGGCTTAGGCGAGAATTATTATAACTCATTAGCCATTGAAAAGCTATGTTTCAGCAGCTAAACAGTTTAACACAGGGTAAAAGTGAACCATCGAAAGTGGGCCGAGCAAGCAGAGTTAAAATAACACTTTCAGTGGCTTAGGCGAGACTCCAAAAGACTCATTAGCCACCGAAAAGGGTCGCGTTTGGAAGCTTGGAGAGAGGAACAGGAAGGATTTTAACCGCTGAAAGCAGGCAGTGAGCAACATTGGAAAAAGTACATTCGGTGGCTTAGGTGAGGCTCAGAACAGCTCATTGGCCACTGAAAAGGGTTGCTTTTGGAATCTTAGAGAAAGATTCATCGCATATGATAACCATCGAAAGCAGGAAGATAAGCATCGAGTGAAAAGTACTTTCGGTGGTTTAGGCGAAAGCTAGGGCATTTCATTAACCACTGAAAAGACAGGTTTTTGGTAGCTAAACAAGTTTTTTGGCGAGGCCATTATTTGCCGTAAGCAGGATTTCATCACGGTGACGGGGTAAAAGTTTTGGCGGCTTAAGCAGGAAAGACAACACTTCGTTTGCCATCGAAATCCGGCTTTTCGGCGGCTAGCTGACAAACTCTCGGAGGCTATTAACCATCGAAAGGAAAAAGTAAGAAAACGGTTAGAAAACAATCACATCCGCCCCCATCAACAAGATAAACGATCACTAGAGGGCATGATTAACCACCAAAAATATCTGGGCCTGCATAACCGCGTGGGTAAATGAGAAAAAAGGGTCATTAGGAAACTGATAAAGGACTGATCTGACTAGAAACCCTCAGTCTCCTTCCACCTATCCAAAAGATTATCAGAAATCCCACCGAATAATCTGGATGATGTAGGTTATGATTACTTGGGAAAGGAGATCTAGAGGATCAGCTGCTGCCATCATATTATAATCTCAGCCTACACAATGACAAAAAAACCCCTCATAATCAGTGCCAAGAGACTCCATCTGATTTCATCTTCGAGATTATAATTTTTCCCCACCAAAAAAACTAGCTCTGAAAGAGTAGCTTGCTAAGCATACTGTATACAGAAATGAGAACTATTTTATAGGTACCTAGGAGAGACACCCATCAAGATGAAGAAGAGTGGACCTACCCTCAGGCAGGAGCTAGGTGATATCAGTTATTTAGAAGCACATCTATAGGTGTGCAGACTTTTCCAAGAGGTTGGATGCTACAAGTTCTGTGAAAAGGTATAAGGATTCCATTAGCAGGTGGTTGAAGCATTTTCCCTCTCATTCAATGTTTCAAAAGCAGACATAGGAAAAGAGGATTTTCACATAAATGAAGCACTAATCATTGAGGTGATAGAACTCCCTTGCACAGGAGAAAAATGGTTCAAGACCACCATACCAAAAGAGGTGGAGTTCAGGTCTTACCTTAAGCCTAAGCATAGAGGAATAGTGTGGAAGAAGAGTGTGCCATCATCATGGCTGGAGGAGAAGTGGAAACAACAACTAAAGGCCATTACGGTCTATCTAACCTATGAAGGGAGATATAACAGAGCCATGATCTACCATTTCAAGTTGATGAATCACTTCATAGGTAAAAGCCCTCTCAATTTTCCCTTTTACTTACATAGAAGTCTGGGAAAGATGGCACATCAAGTGAAAGCACAGCCATCCAAGATTGCTGGTAGGCTATCCCACCATGGTCTTATCTAGATATTGGTCTAGGAGTTGTTGAAGAGAAGAAATATGGCTTGGCCTTATTTTCTGTTTTGGAATGGATTTGAGACAGGCCTTCAGCCATAAGAGAAAGGGAAGTCTCCTACCAAGAAGGTCAACACACCAAGGAGAGGGAGAAGAAGGAGGAGGGCCATTTCCCCAGTAGCAGCAACAGAATAGCCTCCCTCCTCTTCCAAGACCAAGAAGGAAAAAAGGAACTTGGAATTCATTGAGAAGGGCCAAGAGGTAGAAGCACACCATGATAATATCCTAAATCTACCCTATTCAGATTCCGAGGAAGAGCAAGAAGAGGATGCAGCCCTAGCTCTGCAAATTGTACTAGTGTCTGAAGCACTACCATCCCCCACACCACAGGAGCAAGAGGAACCAATAGAGAAGGCTTCCTCCAGCAAGCCTAAAACTCAAAAGATCAATCAGCTACTGAGGTATGATTATGAAATGGAGGTCTTGGAAAGAGAACTAAAGAGGAATAACAAAACATTGACCAGCAGGAACAATCTACTGCATAAGTCATACCTGGAGCAGAGAGAAAGATATGTTTTCTTGAAAAGGATGAATACAAGGTACCTAAAGGATAATACTAGATTATATAGGATGGTTAGGCTCCAAAGGTTGCAATTTAAGGAGGCTAAAGCAAACCCTAGCAGCCACCCCACCTTAGAAACCCTAGCTAAAGTAGCAGTTAGTCTCCAGCCTCCTGAAACTAGCCAAGGCACTGTCAACACTCCTAACACAAAGCCTACAGAAGAAGAAAGCTGAGCAAACAGGCCTAAAAAAACATTTTGAGAAAAACCTAATAATTTTTGAAAAACAGGGCTTTCGGTGGCTTAGGCGGACGCTGGGGCAGTTCATCACCCACTGAAAGCGCCACTTTTGGCAGCTAACGGTTCTAATAGTCTGGCCTCTTAACCACTGAAAGCGGACAGAGGATTAAAACACAGTTTTGGCATACAAGACCGGTTTTGGTCAACTATAGATGGCTCAGGGATGTGATCTAAAATGAAATACGCTGAGGGAAGCATCAGAAAGGGGTCTGTTTAAGATCTACTATGACATAACAGCACAAAAGGCCACCAACCCTAGCTGTCAAAGAGAAATCAGTGGCTTAACTGGCAGAAGACCAGTAGCAGTAATCATTAGCAGTTACTTTAGTTATTTAAATGTTCATTCAGTGGACTAATTCTTCAGTTAAGTTAGACAAGTAGTTAATTAATGGTTTTAAACCCTAATTTGCAAAAACTATTACTTTTGTTTATTTTTGTAAAAAACAGATCGAAGTTTGAGGATCTGTATATTTTGTAAAAGGCTATAAAGCCTAAGACTGATTTTATGAAAAAGGTTCGACTTCGAGGATTTATAAACCTATACTATCATTTAGCTTCTCATTTTTCTCATTCTTGAATATAAGCTCTTTTGTTATGATTTGTTCAGCCTTCATCTCTGTCTTTACTATACTTATGCCTGAATTTGTATTTAGGTTACTTTCAAGTTGATTAATAACTAATAGCTGTCATCCTATTGGTGTGTTAATGTGATTTGATTTATAAGTACCATCCTTATCATTATTTATCCATTTATATGCATCTGTTTTGTATTTAAATCTGCTAGCCTGATGAGTTCTCCATCCTTGCACCTTATTGTCAACTTCTGAACAGTTGTAACTAAAAGCCTTGTAATTGAGTGAGTTTCATGCATGTCTTGAGAGTGGAAGGTTATATAGGTCACATGACTTGATCAATATCAGAAAACCCTAAAAACATTTTAAGCTACGAGGCATCCTCAAGCTACAACCTAAGGAGTTTCCTGGAGTGATAACAATTATTATTATTGAATATATATATTTTTATATTTATAAAATATATTAAAATAATATAATAATATTATATTATATTATATGACATTTTTTTTTTGTAGGTTGGAGCTGGCTGGGGTGGTGGTGGGCAGAGAAGAGACTAAGCGCGCGGATGGAGGTGTGAGGGTAAAAGGAATGAAGAATGGAGAAATGGAAGGGATGGCGATGTGGATGGAAGGAAGGGAGAAGCGGATTGGCGTAGCAGCGAGGGGGAATGACAAAGTGAAAAGGGGAATGGCAGCGTGGAGGGATGGAGGCATTAGTAGGATGGAGCAGCAACATAGAGGGGATGGAAGCGCGAAAGGGATGGCAGCTTTAGCAGGATGGTAGTGGAGTGAATGGAAGGAAGGGTGAAGGGAGAGTGGATCAGGCGACGAATGGGGTAGGTGGAGGGTGGTGGGCAACTGGAGTAGGGATCTGGAAGGGGCAGGTAACGGAGAAGTAGCACGGAGGACGGGGGATGGAAGTTGGCGCATGTACACGAACTATACATGATGGAGCTGGAGGATGTAGAGCGGCGGAAAGTAAAGAGGAGGTGGGTGCAACGGAGGTGGAAGTTGGGAGTGGTGGTGGGATGGTGTTGAGAGTGGAGAGGTTTTGATACCAATGGAAGAGTAAGGAAGTTGGAAAGAAGAACGCAAAGTAGGAAAATGTATATTTTATAAATGTAGGAGATGAATTACATAATAGGTGCCCCGGTAATTTATACTATAATTGGGGAAGAGAGGTGACTTTTCAAGTCACCTCTTAGTTTATTTACATTAATTAACCTAGCTTAATAATTAAATTTGGATTTCATTACACATGACGATGATGATGAAAAAATATGATGATGATGATGATGATGATGATGACGATGAAAATGATGACGATGATGATGATGACTATGATGACGATGATGAGGATGATGATGATGATGATGATGATGATGATGATGATGAGGATGCCGATGATGATGACGATGACGATGACGATGATGATGAGAATGAACAATGATGATGATGCCGATGATGATGATGATGACGATGACAATGATGATGACAATGACGATGACGATGAGAATGAACAATGATGATGATGACAATGATGATGAGGATGATGATGACGATGGTGATGATGACGATGACGATGATGATGATGATGATGATGATCATGATGACTATGAATATGCCTATGACTATGATGACGATGATTATGATGTTGATGATGATTAAGATGATGATGATGATGATGACCATGACAATGATCATGAACAATGATGATGATGATGAAGAGGATGATGACTATGCTGACGATGATGAGGATGATGAGGATGATGATGATGATGATGATTATGATGATGACGATGATGATGGACAATGATGTTGATGATGATGATGATGATGATGAGGATGATAATCATGATGATGGCGATGACGATGACGATGACGATAATGATGATGACGATGATGATGATGACGATGAATATGGCTATGATGATGATTATTATGATGATAATGATGATTATGATGATGAGGATGATGATGATGATGATGATGACGAGGATGATGAGGATGATGATGATGAGTATGATGACTATGATGACAATGATGACGATGACGACGACGACGATGATGATGAGGACGACAACGACGACGATGATGATGATCACAGATACGATGACTATGATGATGATTACAATGACGAGGATGATGATGACTATGATGGTGATGATGATGATGATGATGAACAATGATTTTGATGATGAGGAGGAGGAGGAGGAGGAGGATGAGGACGACGACAATGGTGATGATGAGGATGATGATGATGAGGAGGAGGACGATGATGATGAAGAAGATGATGATGATGACGATGATGATGATGGTGATGATGTTGACCATGATGATGATCACCATGACGACGATGATGAACAATGATGATGATGTTGACGATGACGATGATGATGAATATGATCTATGGATCAAGACACAAATCACAAAATAGATCAGACAATTTCACTTAGAATTGAAGAATGATACAGTGAAAAAAGTGGTTTGCAGCTGTGTAATGCTTCCATTAATCAAAAGGAATCAGATAATGATTACAATGTAATACATTGGTATTAATAACCAATCAATTTGAATGCATGAGAGAGGAATTCGAATTGATTGAATCTACCTAACTGAATGGATAACTAGACATGTATAAATCACTATCGGAGCCTAAATAGTTAGCTTCAGTTGTCTAAATTAGTGCCTTAGTCAATTAGAATCAGTTAACTAGTCTAACTGAATGTGGTAGGTGAGTAAAGGAACCTTCCCACATATAGTTAATCAATGACTAGCGCTAAATGAATGTAACTGGATGTAACTAACTCCTAACTAGGCTTAACTAGTCACTAATTGAACTCAACTGAAGGAGGTTGGTTCTGTCACTCCCATTGGCTCTTAAATTGTAGGGATTGGTATAGGATGCGCCTAAACTGATGCATGCAAGTGTAGTCAGTGGAAGTTATCCTCAACTACTGTTCCCCACACTTTAGTAACAAGTACATGTGTCCCAATTAGGCAATGTGGACCCAATGGTGCCAGTGACTATAAATATTGACTGAAAAGACTTTTAATTTAGACATAATTGACCAAATTGGACAAGGGAGGATTATAATCCCAACACCCCCCTAAATGCTAACTTAGAAAATTTTTGGGCCCTGGTAACTAATACCATAGGTCACCCATTACAGCTAAAGTAAATTAACTGCTTAATACAAGGAAACAGGGAAAAAACCACATGGGAAAAAATCTCCCCCTCAAACTAAGCAGGAAGAATCAAGATCAATCTTGCACAGGTATCCTATGGCCTGGAATGTGGACTTCTCCATCTTATGTCTGGAGGAATATTCCTCTTTGGAAGAAGAAGAATATGCTCAACTAAATTAGAAATATAGACTTCTGCTGGATGAAAACTAAACCCATGTAGAACAACTGGAATCAATTGATAAGAGAGAAGAAGTGCTTGAGGATTCGAGCCATGTGAGGAACACTCAATAAACTGATATGTCAAAACCTTGAAAAACAAACCATTAGTGGTAAAATCAGCCCCAAGTGTTAGGAGCAAGTGTTCAGGTGGATGGATAATGTATTCCTCTTTACTAGTTCTGTGAGGAGATGAGCATGTGACCAAAGGTAGAGAAGCCATGGGACTGTGGAGAGTGAATTATTGAGATACATAATATGGTATAGCTTTAGAAATAACTAATGATTCACAAAATAAAATATCAGCAACCTCACAATAGGAAACTAACATCAAATCCGCAGCAGCAAGTTTGAAGAAGACTTGCGGTACTTGATTTTTCACACCGAAATTGATGAGAGCAGCTACAAGCATGATTTAAAGCTCTTGGAATTTAAAATATGAACCAAATAATTTCATATCAGATCCAAATAATATCATATCAGATCCAAAATTATGGTCTACCAAGATGGTAGATGCACAGTTTTCTCCTTGTTCAAAATTTTGAATATTGGTGCATGCAATCCTGTAGGAATTTGTTGGAAGATCTAGATCAAGGAGAGCGAATGGATCACTCCTACAATATGATATTTTTTCTAAAATATCCAACGTATTATTTATATTCACACCAAAAAAAACATTAGAGGGAGAGAAATCAAATTCCTCTTCACTTTCGGAAGCAATCACTGGTAAATTTTGCACAGAATTTAAAGGAGAATCACTGGAGAATGTTTGCATAGAAGTACAACAGTGTTTTTATTCAATATTAGAGATTCAAATGTCTTATTTTGTATCATCCATATGATAATATGATATATCAGAGATCTCATAAAATTCCAGAGCATTAGGAGAAGGAGTCACTGCAAGGAGACTTTCTTCAATTTGAATTGACTATATAGAAGATTCTTCTTCTTTTTCATCTAGGACAACTTCATCAGAGAGAGTAGAGGCCGAGACCTTTGGATAAAGAAATATTTTGGTACTAGTTGTGCTCTCCAAATTTCAATTGTGATCCTCATTATTCTTTCCAAAGGTTCTATCCAATTTTGTCCAGATATCCTTTGGGTATTCAACAGATTTAGTGAGGTAGCCCAAGCTAGGAGAAAGGGTCATACCTCTTTCTCCAAAAGCTCCATCACCATCATTTAGCCATTCATTTAATTCTCATAAGACTCTTTACCAATTCCAATAGACACCTCATAGATATATTCTCTCTTTAGATATACAATCATCTTCATCTTCCATTCTGAATATCATGTGGATGGAGTAAGAAGAGGAACTGATAATTTCGAATCCATATGAAATTGGTCCCGCAATTACAAAAAAAAAAAGTAAGGTCGACTACCTGCAAATTTGAAGTTTTCATCACACTCATATTAGTCAATCAATCTATCTTGATAAATAATTCATTTGCTTAGGATTTATGTTGTAAACTTTTCGGCTTCTGGTGCAGAGTAGGAAGGAGCAATTTTTCTCAAAAAAATTTGATCCAGTAGGACATATGTAAAACGATAAGTGCCTTGTTCTACCAAGGTATGATACCATATAAAATTGAGCACATATATCTATGGATCAACACACAACTCACAAAATAGATCAGACAATTTTACTCAGAATTGAAGAATGAAACAGTGCAAAAAGTGGTTTGCAGCGATGTAATGCTTTCATTAATAAAAAGTAATTGGATAATTATTACAATGTAATACACTTGTATTAATAACCAATCAATCTGAATGCATGAGAGAGGAATTTGAATTGATTGATGCTACCTAACTAAATGGATAACTAGACATGTCTAAATCACTATAGGAGCCTAACTAGTTAGCTCCAGTTGTCTAAATTAGTGCCTCAGTCAGTTAGAATCAGTTGACTAATCTAAGTATGTGGTAAGTGAGGAAAGGCACCTTCCAACATGCAGTTAATCAATGAATGACACTAACTAAATGTAACTGGATGTAATTGAATGTAACTGACTCCTAACTAGGCTTAACTAGTCACTAACTGAACTCAACTGAAGGAGGTTGGTTCCGGCACTCCCAGTGGCTCCTAATTGTAGAGATTGTTATAGAAGGAACCTAAATTGATGCATTCAAGTGTAGTCAGTGGCAGTTAGCCTCAACTAGTGTTCCCCACACTCTAGTAACTGGTACATGTGGCCCAATTAGGCCATGTGGACCCAATGATGCTAGTGACTAAATATAGACTGAAAATAATCCTAATTTGGACATAATTGACCAAATTGGACAAGGGAGGATTATAATCCTAACATTATTGACTATGGTCATCACTATCCCTACTTTCGTGACCATAGTCACCACTATCGCTACTATCGTGACCATGGTCTCCACTTTTGCTACTGTCGTGACCATGGTCACCACTATCGCTATTGTTGCGCTAGGGCTTGAGGCCCTTGTGTTATTGACCATGGTCGCCACTAAACCTTTGTTAAACCTTAAAAACCATCCTTGGTTAGTGTTGGATGCCTCCCTTACCGTCCACTAGCCATAGGTAAGGAGCCTAAGACCTCATAATGCTACCCATGGTCCTAAGAAGAAAGTAGTGGTGAAGACTATATTGTAAAAATACTCGTACATTTGTGAATACCAAGACATTATTGAAGAACGTTAGTCATTAAATGGGAAAAAAATTAGTCAGTTAATGCTGCAAATGTTAGGCAGCAGCATGCACATGTGTTTATGCGTGTACACATAGAAACACGTGTGTGTGCTCCTAGAAACACTTACGTGCACTTGTTTCTAATTAAAAAAATAGAGATCTTCTTTCTCGGGTTTGCTACATATTTTCATGAGTTTTCTACCATTGTTCGCACGTTTTGTGCTCCTGAACTTTGAAATTTGGGTCACACTCAATCATCAATTGGACACTCTTTGATCTATTGGATAGAATATCACTCTTGGAATCTAACAAACATATTCAATGATCTTGGACGTTACTGGATAGATTCAAACTACAAGTTTTGATTGCAAGAAGAGATCATTTTGAATAGGTATGGTGAATTGTAAATAATTGTTTTCACTCACAAGCTTTGAGATCATTTCATTGATTTATGTTTTATCATATGCCTACAACAATTTGAGACTCTTATCTCTTATGTATTATGTTTTATCATATCTCTTGAGACTTTTATCTCTTGAGACTCTTATTTCTCATGTTTTATGTTTTATGAGACTCTTATGTTTTATGTTTAATGTTTTTTGTTTTATCATATGCATAGATAAAGTTATCTCTTGAGACTCTTCAATTTGAAAAAAAAACTTTGAAGAAATCATGGGAGAGGGTCCATATTGAATAGTTCACCAAGTTGTCCATATTCTCTATACAAGATGAAGAATGCAATGTAGACCAATAATGATTTGCACGTGAATATATTTTGATTTCCCATAAGGATGGCATAGATGAGTTTCTCTCTTGAGACTCTTCAATTTGTATAAAAACCTTGGAAGAAATCATGGGAGAGGGTCCATATTGAATAGTTCACCAACTTTTACATGCTCTCCTCTTCATGCTACATTTATCATAACATACCTTTGAGCTTGACAGGGATGCCTCTACCTCAATGATTTCTCCTTCCTTTGGGGGATTTGCAACCTCCTCATTGTGTAATTAGTCAATTTGTTCTCTTTAGTTAGTGTAACTTAATGAGTGTAATTTATTCAATTTATTCCCAGTACATCCAAACACCAACTTGTGTCTTCCCTCACAACTAATGTGGCATATTACGTGTAATGTCATCTCATCCGAAGGTGTTGGAAATGAAGAATATTTCACTCATCTTCTTGTGACTTCCACTACATTTTGAACACAAATGATTTCATAATCCTATAGTTGTAATACCTCCAAACTTGATTCTCTTTACTTGACTCAAATAGAGTATATAAATGAAACTTTAGTTCAAACATAAAGAGCAACCTTTAATCAATGTTTATGCATCAATGCAAATAATTACCATACTAAGATATCTGTAATTTAGTTAATTATGTTGGAATGCATCATGTTTCTTGTATAATGGAACTAATACCTTATTTGTTGCTTCTTATGCAGGGGTAGACCTCATAGTTTTGATAAAGAAACTTTTGGATATGGGAAACTCACGTAAAAAAGTAAGAAAAACTAGAAGGAATATGTCCATTGAAAAGAAACATGAGGTAAGAGAAAAGGCCAGGTTGATAATGGACAGAGTGAGACATGGTTCAGAAATTTTCACTAATACTATGACCGATCCTAACATATTTGCTGACATAAAAACCTCTAGTTCAGAACCATGGGTGAAGCAGTTGCGTCCAATAGACCCAACTCAAATTCCAACATCAACACAGTCTCCAACCAACAATCCATCAATGATCCATCCTGAACCTCTTGAAGACATAGATATATTGAGAGACGCTGAGTATCAAGTGTTGGACGTAGGAGCAATGATTAATTTGCAATCTCTCCAAGAATACCACAACCATGTCGAGCACACTCCTAATATGGACAAACATGTGAATGAAGCACCACAAAAAGAAGCTCTGGGATTCGTAGCTCATGTCCACCTTCCCTAACTCGACTGTCTAGTGCAATAAAAAGGACTCTTAGATGTATCCATGTGGATGAAAGTTGTCAGTAAGGCCTTGAATGTAATTTTCCCAAACACACTATCGATTGGCAATGTAGCAAATTAATGAAGGAATATTTTGAATCCCAAGGCGATGCAGGTAAATGTCAATTATTACTATGTTTGTTAAAGTAAAATTGTTTAGTTGTTTTTAGGAGAATTCTAGGCATAAATATGGTTAGAAGTTCAAAGGCTAACAATCATATTGTTAGAAATATCCAATCTGATTTTAATGCGATTGGGAAGATGTCTCATACTCAAGATCTTTGTGCGTCTCGTCATGTGTTAATAGAATCAGTTGTAAGCAATTCCACGTGGCAACATTGCCTCCTTTCACACACTTCTCACATACTTAAATTAAATAGAAAAAATGTTAAGAAGTATTGTGTTATAAGAGAAAATCTTCAGTCTCTAGGTGGAAAATATTGTTGGGATTTTGTTGACAGGTTGCCTCATCGATATATGAAGCTAATTGATGTTGTTAAGGAATTAGTACAAAATTTATGGCATGATCATACCAGACCTTCATCTAAACAAAGATATGTGCTAAAGATGAGAAAAGTTTCTACTGAACATGAACCCCACGTCAAACACTTCCTTTACACGACACAGGATGAACTTTAAGAGAGATTCAGGAATGAGCACACGCAATTACAAAAAAAAAAAAAGTAAGGTCAACTACCTGCACATTTCAAGTTTTCATCACAGCCATATTATTCAATCAATCTATCTTGATAAATAATTCATTTGCTTAGGATTTATCTTGTAAACTTTTTGGCTTCTGGTGCAAAGTAGGAAGGAGCAATTTTGCTGAAATTTTTTTGATCCAGTAGGACATATGTAGAAGGAGAAGTGCCTTGTTTTTCAGAGGTATGATACCATATAAAATTGAGCACATATATCTATGGATCAACACACAACTCAAAAAATAGATTAGACAATTTTACTCAGAATTGAAGAATGAAACAGTGCAAAAAGTGGTTTGCAACTGTGTAATGCTTTTATTATTTAAAAGTAATTAGATAATGATTACAATGTAATAAACTGGTATTAATAACCAGTCAATTCGAATGCATGAAAGAGGAATTCGAATTGATTGACACTACCTAATTGAATGGATAACTAGACATGTCTAAATCACTATCGGAGCCTAACTAGTTAGCTCCAATTGTTTAAATCAGTGCCTAAGTCAGTTAGAATCAGTTAACTAGTCTAAGTATGTGGTAAGTGAGGAAAGGAACCTTCCAACATGTAGTTAATCAATGAGCGATGCTAACTAAATTTAAATGGATGTAATTGAATGTATCTGACTCCTAATTGAATGTAACAGTCTCCAAGTGGAAAATATTTTTGGGATTTTGTTGAGAGGTTGCCTCGTTGATATATGAAGCTAATTGATGTTGTTAAGGAATTAGTACAAAATTTATGGCATGATCATACCAGACCGTCATCTAAAGAAAGATATTTGCTAGCTAAGAAAAAGGTTCTACTGAACGTGAATCCCATGTCAAACACTTCCTTTACACGACATAGAATGAACTCTATGAGAGATTCAGGAATGAGCACACACAATTGAACCTGGGCCAAATGTCCTTTAAGAAATTTAAATGGCCAAATGCATTGATCAAAACACATGTTGTTGTAGATCCCATGTAGAATATGAATATTTTATGACACATATAAACATGTATTTTGTGATTTGCATACTAACATTGATAAGGGCTGCAATGAATCTGTAATACCACTGAATGCATTGAGAGATTTTATCGGAAGTGTCATGTGTCCAAGGCATGAAGGACACAAATACTATGGAAAATCATGTCTATATGGGAATTGTTCTAGGTGCATTGGGTTTTCTCTTTTGAACCATTGCATTCATGGAAGCAATGAGCATCAATTCGGTAGTATGATCATGGAGATGCAGAGCCTCAAGTATGTAACCTATCAATCAGATAGTGCGAAGGAAAGTAAAAGGATTGCATTGGTGAAGCCATAGGTTCGGATGATTATTGCATGTTTTTTCTCTTACACATTCAGTTTCTACATATACATTCTTTAAAGGTAACATTCTAATACGACCCTTGTTTTCATGGAAACAAGTACAGGTATGTGATTTTTTGACAGAGTTCTACAAGAAAATCGAGTAGTATGTTCACCATGTGCATGTAGCACGATCGCAGGATGAGCAATACAAAAAATGCAGGGACAACTTTCCCATTGGGACCATATTGTCAATTGTGTATTTTGCAGAAAACTACACCCTTCATCCACAAAATGAAATTCAAAGTCAATACTACCATTTCGACTAAGTCAGCATCATGGTACATATTATGTATAGGCATGCCTATGATAGCAACATTAACAATAAGATAATACATAAGGAGACAAAATTTTACATAAGTGATGACAAATTCCATGATCTCCATTATGTGTAACATTGTTTTCAAATTTTCTATGATCAACTAAAGGAGGGAGATATACAGATGGATCAGCATTGGATATGGTCAGATGGTTGTGTGGGCCAGTTCAAAAATGCCTGAGTCTTCCAATGGATGAGTTGTTGCATAAGACTTACAATGTGCCACATATATGAAACTAATTTGAGACTGGGAATGACAAAGGTGAGCATGGTGGGGTTGGTGCATGCATTAATACCACACTACGAAGGGAGGAGATAAGGTTTACTAGAAACCCCCAGATCAAAGATGTAGAATCCATAGTTTAATGGTTCTCAACAACAATGTCATACCAAACTAAAGTGCAACATACATCAACAGGGGCAGGAAGGGACGTCAAGAATTTTTGGCAAGTGGTTGACATAGATTGATCTCATTCCTATAGTTGCAGAACAGTACAAGGAACATGTGGATTTCATTTGGTTCGAAGCTCAAACAACCCCGTATTGGAAATATGGATGCAGAAACTTGCTTTCTTTTGCAGCCCTTGTAGTAGTGGCAAATGGGATGAATGGGAATGCATGGATTAGGTTGATGATTGGGATCGTGTGTCACTTGTAGTAGACCCACATGTAGTCTTTGAAACAACCCACTTAGAGGAGGGCCATTCAGATATTTCAATAGACTATGACCATATCTTAGATCTTGTATATCCAGGACACATATATGCAGTTGTTTTCTCGAAAGACAATGAATGGGTGACAGATTATTGGTTGGCAAGATGCATTTGAGGCAAGCAAATACTAAACGGATCATTGATTGATGATGAAGGAAATGAATTTCCTATTGGCCTGATGGTGAATATATTACACTATATGGGAAATCAAGAAGAACTAGTGAGCATGCATTCATGGTTTACATACCAGGTTTTGTGGTCTATCACTTCACAAACTTGATTGTTGGCACGAACATCCATCTATAGACAATTTCAAACATGAACTCAACCAAGGTATGTTAATTCTTTCCTCGTTCAGAGAGTGAGATATTGATGGAGAAAAATAGCAATAGAGAGGATCTAGATGGATATATTGAATGAGATTAGGTAATTGCGCTGACACTCCTCTTACACTACCACACTAGCCTAACGTTCGACCACTCCTACCCTAAACACTCGACACCTTTTATGAGATGACTATTTATATCCATTAACCACTCCTCCTTCAACTTGCACAATGTATTTCACACACACAATGAGGAATGGGTAGGGCCACTGCACCGTTGCCAGGGTTGCATGGACCCCAATGGGGAGAAACCCTAGTTTTCATAATCTAGACTGGAGGCATTACTTGGACGTGCAGAGTCGGGGGAGGGAGGCCACCTTGGCCATAATCCCATTCCAAGATCCCAATGGAACCTACGGTTTGTTGATCGGATCCCCAATCAACGTTCTATGGAGAGTTGCAGTAGGGCTACAAAATTCGTTCAGGGATGCCTAGGCCAATTCAAGGCCGGGGTCCAAAAACCAAACCGGGTGGTGATTTTTTATTTCGTCTGCTCCAACAAGTGTGTTTGGATATGGATTCCATGGTAAATCTATCCCCAGCTTCTTGGAATAGGGTTTTTCATGGCCGATGCACCATTTCCAGGGTTACATGGACCCCATTTTCATGCGACTTTCAACTCAACATAAATCCACAACTGGAGGTTGCATCGATGAATCGCCGACTCTGTTGGTCTCCTATAATGCAAATACCTCTAGTGGTCCCTCTTCACCACATTTTCACATTCTAGTGACTTCATTGTGCATCAGTTTTGTAAACTAGGGTTTTGCTCAGTTTCCTTCAATGCAACTCTCACATTGGTGGCTCAACTTTGCAAAACCATCCACCATGCCATTCTTGGTAGTGTTCCCATATGGAATTTCCCATACACCCTTTTGGAGCTAACGACATGCAATCTTGTGGCTCCGTTTGTTTTTTCACTCCTGGACCGAGTGTCACCAAGTGTCCCCAAACGACGTTTTCATGCGATTTTCAACTCGACATAACTCGACAACCGAAGGTTGGATCGATGAACTGTTGACTGCGTTGGTCTTCTGGAATTCCATTACCTCTAGGGGGCCCTCTCCACCTCATTTTTATGGCCCAGTGACTTCATTGTGCATCAGTTTCTTAAACTAGGGTTTTGCTTGGGTTTCCTTCAATGCAACTCCCGCATTGGTGGCTCAACTCTGCAAAACCATCCACCATGCCAGTCTTGGTAGTGTTCCCATATCAAAATTTTCCATACACACATTTCAGAGCCAACGACATGCAATCTTGCTGCTCCATTTGTTTTTTCACTCCCGGATCGAGAGTCACCAAGTGTCCCTGAACAACATTGTCATGCAAATTTCAACTTAGCATAACTCAACAACCGAAGGTTGGATCAATGAACCATCAAATCTGATGGTTTCCTAGATTTCCATTACCTCTAGGGGTCCCTCTCCACCATGTTTTCATGTCCCGGTGACTTCATTGTATGTCAATTTTGTAAACTATGGTTTTGCTCAATTTCCTTCAATGCAACTCTCGCATTGGTGGGTCAACTCTTCAAAACCCTCCATCGTGCCAGTATTGGTAGTGTTCCCATATTGGAATTTTCCATACACACTTGGTGAATCCAACAAAATGCAATCTTTCTGCTCCATTTTCTTTTTTCGCTCCTGGACTGAGAGTCACCAAGTGTCTGTGAACGACATTTCCATGCGACTTTCCACTCGACATAAATTGACAACCAGAGGTTGAATCGATGAACCATTGACTCCGTTGGTCTCCTGGCATGCCATTTCCTAGAAACCAATAGACCATATACCTAGAATCTGTGTACCTAAACTACAAAAAAAAGAAACTAGAGTTTCATGAATTACAAGTAGAAACACATAATTGTATGAATTAGAAGTAAAAACTCATATATGAATTACAAGTATATAGCCAACTAGGGTTTCATGGATTGAAAGAGTTTCCCATACATAGATATGATGTATTATTTTAGTCTCTCTTATGTATAACCACTTATACCATATACCTAAGCTACAAGAGAAAATAGCAAAAAATCTAGGGTTTCATGAACTACAAACCATAAACCTAAAAAGTAGGGTTTATAAGTTTACACATATAACTAGAAACTAGGGTTTTATGAAGTATAAATTCACATACATAGAGATCATGTGCTATGTTAGTATCACTTATGTAGAAATACTTGAACCATATACCTAAGCTACATGCACAAATAGAAAAAAAAAACTAGGGTTTTATGAACTACAAACCACAAACCTAAAAAATAAGGATTACAAATTCACACATACATCTACAAACTAGGACCATATATGTACGTAAATAAACTTATACCATATACCTAACCTATAAGAACAAATGTCAATAAATCTAGGATTTCTTGAAATACAAATCACAAACTTAAAATCTAGGATTCACAAATTTAGACATAGAACTACAAACTAGGGTTTATGAACTCATTAGGTTTATATCATTATATTTGTTAGTCTCACTCAACTAGAAACTAGTAGACCATATATATAGAAGATATGTACCTGCACTACAACATAGCTAGGGTTTCATGAACTACAAACTACAAACCTAAAAACTATGGTTCACACATTTTAGACATAGAACTAAAAACCAAGGTTTATGAACTCCATAGGTTTAGATAATTAGATTTGTTAGTGTCACTCAACTAGAAACCAATATACCATATACCTAGAAGATATGTACCTTCACTACAACAAAGAAACTAAGGATTTATGAATTACCAGTATAAACAAATAATTGTATGAAATAGAAGTAGAGACAAATACATGGATTACAAGTATCAATCCAACCAGACTTTCATGAATTGAAAGAAATTCAAATACATAGATATCAAATTCTATGTTAGTCTCACTTGTTTCTATACACTTAGACCATATACCTAATATACAATAACAAATGGCAAAAAATATAGTTTTTCATGAACAACAAACCACAAACCTAAAAAATAGTGTTTACACATTTACACATATGACTACAAACTAGACTTTTATGAAGTCATTAGGTTTAGATAATTAGATTTGTTGGTCTCACTTAACTAGAAACCGATAGAACACATAGCTAGAATATATATAGCTATAATAGACCATATACCTAGAATATATGCTTGCAATCCAATAACCATAATGAATATTTTTTGTGAAAGAGGGGGGTCAAACACTATAGGATGATTCAATATTTTATTTAATGGTTGGTTGGGTGATTGTAAATAACATTGGATGTAATTTTCCTTTCAATTATGCATGTGCTTGAAGCATGTTAGTGGGGTTGATGGGATGTTATCATCATATTGTAAAAAGTAAAACTATTTTACAACCGACATACATTGACATAAACCCCAATCAATCCACTTTTCATGAAGATAGGACTGTTAAACTAAGAATGATTTCCATCCAAGTCAAAAGTGTTTCCTCGTTAGGGTTAAATTTTACCCATTGATTAACATCAACTTGTGCAATTTGTGCATGATAAACTGTAAAGAGTATTTCATTTGATTTTTCTATAAAGAATATGTGACATATGACTACAATCCTAGGAATGCTCATATACAAAAATAAATTCACTTTATAAGAGGCCACAAGAGATGGTTAGGTAGCATTGTTGTTAGGGTTTCCCTCCTAGGTTTAGGGTTTCCTCATTGATTCTAAACCCTAGGTTATGCATGATAACCCTTAAACTTAAGTTAGCCTATGCCAAAGCAACAAGTACAAGAGATCGTTAAAATTTCAAGTGCTTAACAATAGCATAACAAATATTTATGTATTCAATGAGAGTAAGCAATGTCAACTTTGTCTTCAAATGATATAAATTTTCAAATTTATCAAAATCAATGTTTGCCAAGTAGATTTAACAAATGCAAGCCAACAACAATCATGTTCAATATGATTTTCAGCTCATCAATACTATGAAATTTCTAGTAAACCAGATGGTAAGAGAATATCATTCTAATATTGATTTCTAGCTTGCAAAATGAGACAATAATTACTATGTAAATACCAAATGCAAACAAGTGCTTTCTATTCAAATTTGGACAATGCATAAGACTCTCAAACCAATGATAACTTTCAGCCAAGTATGAATGTACCAAAATGTTACTTTAAGTCAAATTAAATATTCAATAGCTATGTTGCAATGTCCCTTTTTAATTTTTTACCAAAATGACCAATTTTCCATTTTTTTCACAATTTTGGCTCTTGACTAGTTTTAGTGTCTTGGTCTCCAAATCAGCCCAATCACTCCCAAATATTCATAGAATATGTATGAATGATATAATAAATTAATTATTATGTTCAGGGATGTATTATGGCCCTCCAATCACTTCTAAAAGTCTGTACTAAATTATGAACAAGATAGATGATTTTACTGGCAATTTTGGGCTCAAACCCCCCCTGGGGTAAGTGGTAGAAATGGATTCCAAAATGTAAAAAAACCCACTCATATTATTACATTGAATCAGGGGATGGGTATAATATA
Organism: Pseudotsuga menziesii; assembly: GCA_001517045.1. NCBI lineage: Eukaryota > Viridiplantae > Streptophyta > Pinopsida > Pinales > Pinaceae > Pseudotsuga > Pseudotsuga menziesii. Next base: position 100,807 of record LPNX010840821.1, on the reverse strand, counting down.
TTATCAGAGACTCATATGTGTAATAAATTGACCTCCCATGGCTGTTATCACTTCTTTCAATCAGATATAAAAAAACTAGTTTTGGACCCTTGGGGAAATGAGGTGTAGTTTGCTCCAACTGCTATAAAATTTGGCCCAATGGCCACAAATTATTAGTTAATTAAAATTAACCCCATAATATATTTTAATTACAGTCCATTCATTAATAAATAATCAATATTTTATACACCCATTCGAATCCATCAAGATTACAAGAGTTTACAACAAGGTAGTGGGGAAATGGCACTGTTTCTTCGTTATTGAGCAATAATACATGAGATTTATTGGAATTTAGACCTTATATATTTTTGAAATTAAATATCAGATAATTTACATCATAATACAAAATAATGGATCAAGATAAGCTCCCCCAAAGAGATGAATAGCTCACCAAGTGCGCCTCACTCCATAGAGATGAAATATGGTGAGAAAACTTGAGATGAAAGGAAGAACAAGTAGAACTTGATATGTCCACTATATGCTGTATATTGAACCTGTAACTTATGAATACATTGAATCTCCTTGAAATACCTAAGTGGCCTCTCCAAACACCAACTAGGATGTGAATCTTTCACCCTCAAAATTGGCTAAGGCATGAACTAGTCATCCACTAGCTCTCTCTCTTCACAATAAAAATTTTCACAAATGATCAAAAGGGCTTTATCATGGCTAATACCTGAATTTTATAAACATTATTTGTCTTCTAAGGTTCCAAATCCATCTAGAAACCAAATCCTGTTGAAATATTGTAGCTTCGAAGAATATTCTATATGTATCTTTTTGTGGTCCCCGATGGTCCTATCGGGAGAACCACTTGTATTACTGTGTACCCCGATGATCCTAATCAGAAGAACTAATAAGAGTCATGAGGTAATCCCCTCTAATTTTAAAGGTGGGTCATTAGCACCCCGGTGTGGTTACTTGAGCCTACATGTGTAACTCGAGCCTACATGATTTAACTCGATCCTACATGTCAGATGAGTTAACTTAAGTGAACAGATGAATACAAATAGAGGTGTAGCTATCCTCATTTGGAGCACAAAATCTCACTTTTATAGCACATTAGTGGAGAAGAGAAGAGTAGTAGGAGAAGGAGGAGGATCATGCTTTGATCTCCTTACTGGTTTTATCTTTTACCTTTTTGGGGCATCCATATTGAGGAAGCTTTTGCTGGGTTTTTCCCTTTAGGGTTTTCCCAGGATAAATCTGTGTTGTTCTTGTGATGCTCTTTCTTTCATTGATCCTATTGGTATGATTTTTTTATGAAAATGAAATGAAATACTGATGTCTTAGCTAAGCATATGAAAATTTAACATGGTATCAAAGCTAACCTGAATAGGACAGCTTTCACAAGGTGAAATAGCTCTCTCTCTCTCCCAGGAAGAAATTAGGTTTTTCAGGAAAAAATTTGAGTCTTGAAAAACTGATTACATGGAAATTCGTCCCCTCCCAAAGCACATATTTTGAGCCTGGAATCACAGTTTTTGGATGTGTGAGTCTTCGGAAAATTCAAACCCTAGTTTGACAGCTATCCCAGAAAATTGTTGAACTAGAAAACTACAGAAGTTCAATCTTGCAAGTCTGATTTAAAAGGTGAAGAATTGAAATCTCTAGAATCCAAGCACACCATTCAACTCACCTCATTCAAGCTCATCTCCCGGTAAGGTCAGTTTATCATTCCACAAAATTTCAATTTTTTGTGATTTTCTAACAAGATGGCCCCAAGAACTAAGCTTGAGGACAAGCTAGAAGGCATAGAAAATTTCTGAGCATGGAAATACAGGATTGGTCTCATTCTCCAAGAGAATCATCTTGATAAGTATGTCAAAGAAGAAGCTTCAGAACCTAAATAAGTTGAAGCTAAGGAGAAGCACAGAAAGGATATGATTGGAGCACAAAGGATTATTGCTGACTCCATCAAAGATCACTTGATCCCTCAAGTGTCTTCCAAGAAGACTCCAAAATAAATGTTTGATTCCCTATCCAGAATGTATGAAGGAAGGAACATTAACAGGAAGATGAATCTAAGAGCTCAACTGAAGAACACCAAGATGAGTCATGGAGAATCCATCCAAGATTACTTCATAAGGGTCTCTCAGATCAAAGAGCAACTAGAATCTATTGGAGACAAGCTTGATGAAGATGAAATGGTTATGACTAATCTCAATGGTCTCAGTAGACCCTGGGAGTCCTTCATCCAAATGATGTGTTCCAGAAAAGAAAGCATGAAGTTTGATGTGGTATGGGAAGACTACATTCAAGAAGAGACAAGAGTGGCAAATAGAGAATCCTTATTAAAAGAAGATGATCAAGCCCTAGCCACTCACACCAAGAAAAGAAGAGGTCAATCAAATTTCAAAAAAAGAAATTTCAAGAGTCTCAACCTCCTAGAAGAATCCAAAGGGTAACAGAAACTCCTCCAAGTAGAGACTACTCTAATTTTCAATGTTTTCATTGTAACAAGCTAGGACACATTGCCCGAAATTGTCCTATAAAGAAGCAAGAGTATAAGAAGAGGATCAACAAAAACAAAAGATATCATGCTCATATAGTAGAAGATGAAGATGAAGAAGAAGAAGAAGAAGAAGGACCTCCAAGAAAGCAAACAAGAGAAGAAGATGCAGAAGAGTATGTACTATTCTCTGCACTCTCTGGGTCTGTAACGCCTGGAGAAGACACTTGGCTTATTGATAGTGGTGCTTCAAAGCACATGACGGGACAAAAGAGAAGTCTGTCCAAACTTGAAGAAAGAATCTCTCCTTAGAAAGTATCCCTAGGAGATGACTATCAATATCCGATCAAAGGAGTTGGTGAAGCAAGCTACAAACTTGATTCAGGTAATCCTTTAAAGATGAAAGATGTATTGTATGTACCTGGTTTAAATAATAACTTACTTTCTATCTCAGCTTTAGATAAGAAAGGATTCAGAGTGGCCTTCATAGATGGCCAAGTACTCATGTGGCCCAAAGGAAAGAATATTTAAGATGCAATCATCATTGGTGAAGAAGAAGGAGGCTTGTATAAACTCAAGGGGCACTCAGAAACAACCCTTGTTCATGAGTCCACTAACCCTAGTGAACTATGGCATAGAAGGCTTGCCCACATTAATTACAAATCTCTACCTCATGTAAATAAGGTAGTGACAGGATTACCAGATATGAAGATCAAGCATGAAGGCATTTGCAAAGGGTGTGCGAAGGGAAAGAACATCAAGAATCCACTTCTGAAAAGTGAAACTAAATCAAAGGGTACGTTGGAATTGATTCATTCAGATGTTTGTGGTCCAATGTCTTCTACATCCTTAAGTGGCTTTGAATATTATATCACATTTATTGATGATTTTTTAAGAAATACTTGGATATACTTCTTGAAAGCAAAGAGTGAAGTGTTTGGGAAATTCAAGGAGTTCAAAGCCTTGATAGAGAATCTTTTAGACAAGAAAATAAAGACACTCCATTCAGACAATGGAGGAGAATATACCTCAAAAGAGTTTGAGGCTTTTTGCAAAGATGCCAGAATCAAGAGGGAACTAACTACTCCCTACAATCCTCAACATAATGGGGTTGCAGAAAGAAAGAACAAAACCATCATGGAGGCAATGAATACAATGATATATGATCAAGATCTTCCAATGCATCTATGGGCAGAAGCAACAAGAACCGTTGTATATGTACAGAATAGAATATCTCATAGTGCTCTTGGGTTCAAGACTCCAGAATAGATGTTCATAGGAAATAAGCCTGAGGTAAGTCACCCCAAGATATTTGGTTGTCCAGTATATATTCATATACCAAAAGAGAAAAGAACCAAGTTAGACCCTTCTGGAAAGAAGGGGATATTTGTTGGATATTTGTTGGATCTGCTATGATTTCATGGTTTAGCATAAAATAGTCCAGTGTTTCTCTAATCACAGCCGAAGCATAATACATAGCAGCTTGCTTTGCTAGTTGTGAAGCCATATGGCTTCGGAAGCTGATTTCATGTTTATTCAACCTAGAGTTGGATAATACCATGATTCTATGTGACAATCAAAGTTGTATAAAGATGACAGAGAACCCAGTATTCCATGATAGATCGAAGCACATAGAAATCGGGTATTTCTACATTCGAGATATGATGCAGAAGGGAGCCATAAAGCTCTAGTATGTGAGTACTGATGAACAAGTTGCTGATGTGCTGACAAAGCCTCTGGCTTGAGTAAAGTTCGAACACTTTCGAGACAAGCTTGGTGTGGTTTGGAAAGACCTTCCCCAAAAGGGGGAGTAGTGATGTTGCAGTGGGATTGTATCATCCCTGGGCACTTGCCCTAAAGTGATCCAGAGACTTCGGTCCTTGAGAATGCAGTGGGATTGTATCATCCCTGGGCACTTTCCCTAAATTGATCTGGAGACTTCGGTCATCGAGAATGTGGTAGGATTGTATCATCTGTGAACCTCGGTTCAGAATGGATCTGGTGACTTTGGTCATCGAGAATGTGGTAGGATTGTATCATCCGTGAACCTCAGTTCAGAATGGATCCAGTGACTTAGGTCATCAAGAATGTGGTAGGATTGTATCATCCGTGAACCTCAGTTCAAAATGGATCCAATGACTTCAATCATCGAGAATGTGGTAGGATTGTATCATCATGAACCTCGGTTCAAAATGGATCCAGTGACTTCGGTCATCAAGAAAGTGGTAGGATTGTATCATCCGTGAACCTCAGTTCAAAATAGATCCGGTGACTTTGGTCATTGAGGTGGTGGTAGGATTGTATCATCCTTGAACTTCGGTTTAGAATGGATTTGGTGACTTCGGTACTCGAGAACATGGTAGGATTGTATCATGCTTGGACTATAAGTCCAAAAGAGATCCAAAGACTTCTTTGTCTTTGTACTGTGATTTGCAGGTTGTTGCTGATGATGATGAGGTTTCTGATTGAAAGATTAGAGTGTGATGATGATGTTGCTAAAGATGATGTTGCTGATCAAAAGTTCAAAGTGATGAAGATGATGTTGCTGATTGAAAGGTCAAAGTGCTGAAGAAGATGTTGCTGATCGAAAGGCCAAAGTGATGAAGATGATGTTGTTGTTCGAAAGGTCAAAGTGCTGAAGAAGATGTTGCTGATCGAAAGGTCAAAGTGCTGAAGAAGATGTTACTGATTGAAAGTTCAAAGTGCTAAATATGATGTTGTTGATCGAAGCGGTCAAAGTATTAATGATGATGAAGACCGAAGATTGAAGATGAATACTACATGATGTTGAAAATCTTCCAATGATTTATAGATGTGTTACCCTGATGATGTTGATGATGTCATATATCTCTCTCTCCTATTATTGTTGTTGTTGTTGATGTTGTTATAGAATACCCTTCTTGTTAAGGGGGAGTGTTGAAATATTGTAACTTTGAAGAATATTCTATATGTATCTTTTCGTGGTCCCCGATGGTCCTATCAAGAGAACCACTTGTATTACTTTGTACCCCGATGCTCCTAATTAGAAGAACTAATAAGTGTCATGAGGTAGTCCCCTATAATTGTAAAGGTGGGTCATTAGCACCCCAATGTGGTTACTTGAGCCTACATGTGTAACTTGAGCCTACATGATTTAACTCGAGCCTACATGTCGGATGAGTTAAATTAAGTGAACAGATGAATATAAATAGAGGTGTAGCGCTCCTCATTTGGAGCACACACTCTCACTTGTATAGTGTATTAGTGGAGAAGAGAAGAGTAGTAGGAGAAGGAGGAGGATCAAGCTTTGATCTCCTTGCTGGTTTTATCTTTTACCTTTTTGGGGCATCTATATTGAGGAAGCTTTTGCTGGGTTTTTCCCAGGATAAATCTGTGTTGTTGTTGTGATGTTGTTTCTTTCAATGATCCTGTTTATATGATTTTGTTATGAAAATGAAATGAAATATTGATGTATTATCTAAGCATATGAAAATTTAACAAAGCCAGGTCAAATTGGTGTGGCTGCTCATGCTATTCCATGTGGCCTCTCTCTTCACCTTCCTGCTTCTCCCAAATTCGAGTAGGATCCTCTTGGACTTCTCCAACTCCCATGAGAACCCTCTAAGTTGATATATTCAGGCCTGACATGTAATATATGCCATATGTCATCCTTCTTAACTGACTTGTTTGATAACTATCATACAATCTCCATCATTGGTGTCATAGATGTCACAAATGTAAGGGGAATATAGCCAAGTTTCCATGAAACTCCCATTTGGCTCTTCCTCTCCCCATGTAAGTTACAATTCATCCCAAATTAGACCTATGAAGTATATGTACAAGTATATTAACCTTATAATCCATCCGAAAACATTAGGCTTCCCATAGATTTGAGATTGCAAGAGGAGGATGCCATTTAACATAGGAATTCTAGCTTGAGTGGGCCCCATAGTCTCCATGTGTATCCATTCTCCATAGCCATTTAATTTTTCACTTGAATTCATTTAATTAAATCCATTAAATTAATATTTATTCCTTATAATGTCTAAACACCATTTATCAGCTCCCTTATTAACTTCACAATGTTTCCACCCAACCTAGGGAATTAGTAGAATTAATGAAATTTTCCTGCTATGCATTTATTTGAATGGGAAAATTATAGTCCTCCCCACCCAATATTTATTGTCCTCAAGAAATTCCAGATCTGGATGCTGCAAAATATTCTCCTCTTCCCATGTGGCATCTTCACTTGGTAGATCCTTCCATTGCACCGAGTATGATTTGATTTTTCTGCTCCTCAATATTCTCTCCCTTGTCTTCAAAACCTTTTCCGGAATAAGTGTGAGCTGTCCTTCATAATCCAAAGGAGGGAGTGTATCTGAAATGAAAATTTTCTGACCAATATCTTTCTTGAGACAAGAAACATGAAATACATTATGAATTTTACTCTCATCTGGAAGTTCCAACTCATATGCTACTTCTCCAATCTTCCAGATTACCTTGTAGGGCCCATAGTATCTTGGCTTTAGCTTTTCTGCTCCATTCCTTTTGAGAGATTCTTTTTTGTATGGCTGAAACCTAAAATACACTAAATAATCAACCTGAAAGGTCCTTTCCTCTCTATGTTTATCTGCATATTGTTTTTGCTGATTTTGGGCAACCTGCAAATTGTCTTTTAAAAAATTTAAAATTTCTTGGCTTTCTTCCACCTATTATTTAGCTTTTGGAGCTCTGATATCACCAAATATCATATAATAAAATGTAAGTGTATCATAACCATATAATTCTCTGAAAGGATACATCCCTATTGACATGTGAAAGGTGGTGTTGTAGCAAAACTCACCCAAGTGTAGCCATTTTGTCCAAGCTTTTTGTTGTTCTCCCACATAGTTTCAGAGGTACCCTTAGAACCATTTATTCACCCTCTCTCTTTTTCCATCAGTTTTGGGATGGTATATTGTACTTGGAGTCAACTGAGTGCCCACCAATATGAAAATTTCTTTCCAAAAAGAACTCATGAATCTACCATCTCTATCACTTACAATGCTCTTGGGGAGCACATGCAATCTGAATATTTCTTTGAAAAAAAGGTCAGCCACTTGTGCAGCACTAAAATAGGATGTAATAGAAAATAAATGATCAAAATTATTCAATATATCCACTACCACGTATATGCAATCATTTCCCAAGGATTTGGGCAAACCGGTGATGAAATCCATCGATATATTGTCTCATTTTTGCTCTGGAATGGGAAATAGTTGTAATAAACCAAATGGCTATGTGAGTTCTGATTTGTTTTTCTGAAATACCTTACATTAATTCAAATACTTCTGAACATATTCCTTCAGCCCCTTCAAATATAACCTTTGCCTTATTTTCCTATAGGTTTTGAAGATCCCCGGATGGCTTGCTAGTGGGGAATCATGTGCTTCCTGCAAAAAATTGTACTTAAGCTCTGAATATCGAACCAAATAAATTATTCACTTATATTATATCATCCCATTCAAAATTATGTAGTTATCATCTCCCATTATTCCATCTAATACATCAGAAGCAAACTTATCTTTGGCATATTCAACTAGTAGCATGTCTTTCCATTTTTTAGCAATGTCCATGAGAGAAAAAGAAGGTATTTGAGATAATGAATCTGATACAATGTTATTCTGTCCTTTCACATATTCAATATAAAAATCATAAGCTTGGATCTTGCTTACCCACTTTTGTTTCCTTTCATTTAGATCCTTTTAGGTAAGGAAGTGTCTTAGACTATTGTGGTCAGTTTTCACCACAAATTTGTTGCCTACCAAGTATTGTCAGAATTTGGCCAATGAATGCATGATGGCCAACATATATTTTTCATATATGGAGTAAATATTTTCATGATGCTGCATATTTCTTCTCTCAAAGGCTATAGGGTGTTGGCCTTGCTTTAGGACAACCCATACTCGTCCACCTGAGGCATCACATTCAACAACAAAAGGCTTAGAAAAATCAGGTAATGCAAGTATGGTACAACTACTCATTACCTCTTTCATTTTTTGGAAGGCCTTTTCAGCCTCTTCATTCCACTTGAAAGCATTATTCTTAGTCAAATTAGGGAGTGGAGAAGTCAACTTGGAGAACCCTTTCACAAACTTCCTGTAGTATGTACATATTCCAATGAATCCTCTTAATTCTATGATGTTTTTTGGCGGAGGCCATTCTAAGATATCCATGATATTTTCCATGTGAAATTTCACTCCATATTTCCCAATAATGTTCCCAATAGATAATAGTTATTTCATCCCAAATTCACATTTATACATCTTAGCATACAAAGACTGTTCTTGCAAATTTTTCAACACAATCTCTAGGTGTTGCAAGTGCTCTTCCCAAGTTTTACTGTAAATGAGAATATCATCAAAGAAGACTAAAAAAAACCTTATAATCTGCTTTCAAAATATTCTATTCATACATTCTTGAAATGTATCTGGAGCATTAGTCAACCCAAATGGCATAACAAGAAACTCAAAGTGACCATAATGACATCGAAAATTAGTCTTTTGCACATCTTCCTCCTTCATCTGAATTTGGTGATAACCAGATCTAAAGGCCAATTTTGGAAAAGTAATTAGCTCCAAATAGCTCATCCATGGGCTCATCAATACTAGGAATATGATATCTATTATTTATGGTATTATTGTTTAAAGCTCGAAAGTCTATACACATCCTCAAAGTTCCATCTTTTTTCTTTACCAATACTACTAAAGAAGCATAAGGGCTAGAGCTTGGCATAATGAGTCCCAAATCTAAGAGTTCTTGAATGGACTTCTCAATATCATCTTTTAAATTCTTTGGATGTCTATAAGGTGGTATCTGAATGGGTGAAGTAACCTTCTCCAAAACAATGTTATGCTCAACCCCCCTATCAGGTGGTCTACCATGTGGAAGATCTTTGAAAACTTTTTCATATTTGTGAAAAATTGTCTCTATCTCCTTTGGGTGTTTAACAACTCTTATTTTTGTCTTGGGAGAGGTTATATGATATTCATCAGCCCATTCTATATCACCATGCCTCAATATAGATCTCATACTATTGCAATTTACTAGTTGTTTTGGGTAAGTGTGCTGCCCTCTCACAACCCTTAGTACACCTGTTGCATCTTGAAATTTCATTTCAGGAATTTGATAATTTACTGAATTCTCTCCTATAGAATACAACCATTTCACTCCCAACACTACATTAGTATTAGAAACATCAACCACATAAAAACTATCAACAAAAGTATAGTTACCTATGGTGACTTGCAACTTTGGAACCCATGTGTTGCATTGCATTGTGTTGTGACCTAGAACGACAACTGTAAAGCCATCGAATGGTTCACTTGGTATATTTATTTTCTCCACCGTCTCTGCATCAATGAATTTATGTTTATCTCCTCCATATACCAAAACTGAAGCTCTTTGTCCCAATACCACACCCTTGCATCGAATAGTGTGATAGCAAGGCACTGTTGAAAGTACTGCCATTCTTGCTTTGTCCGGTGAAGGATGATTTTATTCTTGTTTTTCTTCTTCGGCTTCTGTATCATATGCCTCCTATTTATTTGAAACATTCCCTTATTCATCCATACCCCCTTCATACTCATCATCATCATAAAATACTTCTATCTACTGAGCTTTTCCTTTAGCACATTTATGCCCTAGTGTCCATGGTTGGAGGCATGTGAAGCACAATTTTTTCCTTCAAAGTTCATCCTTGTTTTGTCCTTATTTATTATTATTTTTAGATGTATCTCTTTGCCAAAACTTCTTATCAGGTGCATCATTTTTCCAAGGATTTCTTTCAAATCTGAAGTTAGTCTTGGGAGGAAATCTTGTTCTAGGAAGCACTTTTTGAAGATCTGTAGTCAAGATCATTGAATCATTTAAGTTAGTAGGCTTGTGGGATTTGACCAAAATTTTTAAGGGCTCTTCCAAAACTTCAGTGAAAATAAATATTAACCTTCCCATAGATACATTAGCCACCTTAATTGATAATATTTGGAATTCAAACATATACTCAATATGAGTCCCTACCTGCTTCAATTGTGCTAGTTCTTTGAAAGACAATTCCAGATCTTTTTGCTCAAACCTTTCTAATACCCTATCAACAAATTCCCCATATGTTTTAACCTGATCACGACCTAAGGTTTTTAGGCCATGGAACCACCATTCATTGGAATCTCCATCCAAGTGGAAAATAGCCATTTTTAAAGCATCTTCTTCCACCATTGGATTCAGCTGAAAATACACATCCAATTTTTGCACCCAAGTGTTAGCAAAACTTTGAGATGAACCATCAAAAGTAGGAAGTGGCACTTTACCTATGGCACAATTCAATTCTTTGTTTTGGTGTAGAGACTTATTGTCCTCCTTCTTTTTGAGTTTGTTTTCCATGGTGAAGTACTGCTCAAATGTTATACTTCTCCTACACTCTTCATCCAATTTAGCCCATTCTTTTGTTATTGTATCAATTTCAAATTGAATGTTAGTCTCTTCAATGGGAATAAGAAATTTACATTCTGTAGGACTTGGTGTGATATGAAATTCATGGGGTCTATTATGAGGTCCTATTTGTGAGAAAATGTGCTCACCCATTGTATTATTTTCTGCTAATTGTGAACTACCACTATCTCCTATTATCCCTTTGCTTCCCATTTGCCTGGCCGTCAATTTGAATCCTTTTTCTATCTAATGGGTCATGTATACCATATTTTGGGTCATGTACTTGGATATTTATTCAAACATGGGTTTTATAAGTTTAAATATTCCATTTTCTCCTTAGTGTAGTCTTCTCCCTTGTGAGCCATATATTTAGTCAAAGGTGCCCCTTTTTCTTCTAGTTCTTCTTCTACAAGCCGAGCACCTTCCAATTCATATCCTAAGGGTGGTGTATTATTGTTTTGAATACTTTTTAACACCATATGGTGCCAATAACATGCTATAATACCACTTGTAATATCGATTTTTTAAATTTTTACCAAAATTCCCAATTTTCCAATTTTTTCACAATTTTGGCTCTTGACTAGTTTTAGTGTCTTGGTCTCCAAATCAACCCAATTTCTCCCAAATATTCAGATAAGGTGTATGAATGATATAGTAACTTAATTATTATTTTTAGGGATGTATTATGGCCCTCCAATAACTTCTACAAGTCTGTACTAATTTCTAGACAAGATACATGATTTTACTGGCAATTTTGGGCTCAAATCCCCCCGAGGTAAGTGGTAGAAATGGCTTCCAAAATGTGTAGAAACCCACTAAAATTATTAATTTGAAGTAGTTTATGTGTATAAAACATTATCAGAGACTCATATGCATAACCAATCTACCTCCCATGGTTTTTATCACTTCTTTCAATTAGATATAAAAAACTAGTTTTGGACCCTTGGGAAAATGAGGTGTAGTTTGCTCCAGTTGCTATGAAATTCGATCCAATGGCCACAAATTCTCAGTTTCTGAAAATGAAAACCATAATATACTTTAATTATAGTCCATTCATTCATAAATCATAAGTATTTTATACATCCATTCGAATCCATCAAGATTACAAGAGTTTACAACAAGGTAGTGGGGAAATGGCAATGTTTCTTCATTATTGAGCAATAATACATGAGATTTCTTGGAATTTAGACCTGAGAGATTTATGAAATTAAATATAAGATAATTTAAATCATAATTAAAAATACTGTAGTAAGATAATCTCCCTCAAAGAGATGAATATCTCACCAAGTGCGCCTCTCTCCATAGAACTGAAATATGGTGAGAAAACTTGAGATGAAAGGAAGAACAAGTTGAACTTGATATGTCCATGAGTTACTATAGATTGAATTTGTATCCTATGAATCCATTTAAACTCCTTGAAATTCCTAAGTGTCATATCCAAACACCAAGTAGGATGGGAATCTTTCACCCTCGAAATTGGCTAAGGCATGAACTAGTCATCCACTAGCTCTCTCTCTTCACAATAGCAATTTTCACAAATGATCAAAAGGGCCTTATGATGGCTGAACCATGAATTTTATAAAAATTATTGGTCTTATAAGGTTCCAAATACATCCATAAACAAAATCCAAGTCGAATTGGTCTAGCTGCTCATGCTATGCTATGTGGCCTCTCTCTTCACCTTCCCTCTTCTCCCAAATTCGAGTAGGAGCCTCTTGGCCTTCTCCAACTCCTATGAGCGCCCTACAAGATGCTATATTAAGGCCTGAAATGTCAGATATGTCATATGTCATTCTTTATATCTGAATTGTGTCATAACTGTCATAGAATATCCATCATTGGTGTCAGATGTCATAAATGTAAGTGGAATCTAGCCAAGTGTCCATGAAACTCCCATTTGGCTCTTTCTCTCCCCATGTAAGTTACAATTCATCCCAAATTAGACCTATGAAGTGTATGGAAAATTATATTAACCTTATAATCAATCCAAAAACATTAGGCTTCCCATATATTCGATATTGCAAGAGGAGGATGCCATTTAACATAAGAATTCTAGCTTGAGTGGGCCCCATAGTCTCCATGTATCTCCATTCTCCACAACCATTTCATTTTTCACTTGAATTAATTTAATTAACTACATTAAATTAATATTTATTCCTTATAATGTCTAAACACAATTTATTAGCTCCCATATTAACTTCCCAATGTTTCCATCCAACCTCAAAAACTAGTAGGATTGATGGAATTTTCCTGCTATGCAATTATTTAAATGGGGACATTACATATGTCAATTTAAAGTTTGAAATTAGGAAGACATTTGTTAGGTAAATTCAATTGGACTACAATTATTTTCAATTCCAACTTGTTCAATGAATGGTACTATCAAACTAAATGTATTTTCCAGCTAATACAAATTTTACTATGACTATCCCAAATAGTAATTTCCAGTCAAGCCAAGACTGCCAAAAAGTACCTATATGATAGTCCTCAACAAAAATGGTATATTGTAAATGTTTTTTAGGGGTCTATTTGGTATTTTAGTAGTGCAAATGTACTTGTAGATCACTGTAAAAAAATCTTATGTATGGATGGAAATTTCAATGACATACATAGTCCTCTAGGATTGTGTATCTATCATAAAGGAAGGTAACATTGAGGAGGGAGAGTGTAGGTGTTAGTATGTTGGTTCAATAGGAGTTAGGGTTCAACAAAGGGATAGATGACATTCTTCATGAAATTTACCTTAAGGAGAAAAGAAAGTATTTAACTTTGTAGCTTTTGTGAGAGAAGAAGGCTAGGGATTCTGGCAGTTGAGAAACCCTAAGGTTACTTGGTGTGCTTGTTGTGGAGGAGAGAGAAGGAAATAATCTTACACACTCGTGGAATTAGTGACCAAATTTAGTTAGAATTGATTCTTATCTAGGATTTACTGGTAGCTAGGGTTTCAAAGAGATTGACTTGTAGAGTCCTAGGAGGGATGCTAAGGCTGGAGAAGGGGTTTTGAAAGGGGGCCAAGGTCTGATCCTAGAGGTCAAGGATAAGAATATGGGATTCCAAGCTTAGGGTTAGGAAATGAGAGAGGGGAGGTGGAAAGGTAAGCAAGTAGGTTAGTAGATGGAGAATAGAGGAAGGGTTTGAAAGGGTAGAACGCTAGGATTTTAGGTTATGTATCTAGTTAGGTCTAGGTCCATAGATTTTAGGTCTACAATAACAAGGCCGAAGCTAGGTATCACAATCTGATACAAAAAATGGAAGGGCCGAGGGGTGACCGAAGGCTTGGAAAAATAGAAAAAGATCTCGATAAAATTATTTGGTAGAAAGAGGAATAATTCATGGGAAAATTTGCTAGATTGAAAAAATATTTACACTTTGATTTAAAAGATCAGGTATTTGGTATTTAAAATTATCATTGTTATTGTACACGTTTATGCAGTTGTGTATTTTTTTTGTTAACTAACCTACAGTGTTAAACTTTTTATGCATTTTATTGTGAACATACATACTTTATTGCTTCATCAACAATAAGTATTGCAAGCGCATCAATTGCAATCTACTACTACATTTGACATAATGTATGCAAATATGTAATAAAAGGAAAAGCAATATAAAGAAGTGCAAAATGATATATTCATATACACAAATTTCCAATCATAAACAATAGTAGCAAAAAATAGAACATCTTCCCAATGTATATACAATAGAAACTCATGCCAAAGTGCCACATCATGGCTAGTGTACATAAGAGGGTCTCTCAATCCTCCTGCCCATCCTCAGAGCTCCTAGGTGCACCTCCAAAATCGATCTTCGTCTTCTTCAAGTTAGAGGAAGCTCGGTCCTTCTGGCCGCTTTGACCACCTCCCCTTGAGCTCTTAAATGACAAATCCTATAGGAAATTATACAAGTATAAAACACAATTTAAAAATCAAAATTAAGTTTTCAAATCTTAAATAACTCACCTCAGACGAGACTGTAAGGGGTGAGTGGGATACCCTCCTCCATGATCCAAGGCTCTCGGAAATGCCACCCTCCAACATTTAAATAGTAAGATAACTCATAAAATTTACTGCCTATGTTAATTTTCATTAATATTGCATGAGATTTTCATAAAATAATCAATCTCACCTTGAACACAATCGGCTGGTCCTCGGGGCTAGCAGGTGGAGCAACCGGCCGGTCCTTGGGGGTCGCAGGTGGAGTAGTGGGCTGGACAACCTGCTCTGATTCTAGGGTTGATGGAATAGTGGAGGATGTAGCCACATCAACATTGGATACAAAAATAGGGGGCATGATGAGAGAGGGCATGGACAGGAGTGGGCAAAGTGATGATGTACGACGATAAACCCCAACTGGTTGTAGAATGGAATGGTCCACCTTGGAAGGGGAAATGAGGGTGGTGGGGGAATATGGGGGATGGGACTAAGGTCTAGGATGGGGTGGAGGGATGTTTGAATGTGGATGTATGGTGTATCATGGTCGGAGGGGGNGGAAATTGTAAGGGAGGGATGGATGGGTGGGGAGGGGGGGGAGTGAGCGAAGGATGTAATGAATAAGGGGGAGCTATATTTAAGTGTGGTAGTGTATGGGAGGAAAGGGATGGATGGAATGGGGTGGGGAGGGATGCAAGTAAAGGGACATGTATGCCAAGGGATACACCTGGCATATATGGTAAGAAAAAGGAAGTTGGTGGAGAGATAGTGACACCGACGTGCCTATGTACTCTGACTTGCATACATATTCATGGCCTTGTATATTAGTACATAAAAAATATAACTATACAAAGCTAAGCAATCAAAACAAAATTAAATTTATACTTTATTACACGATACTTGGAAACGAGGGGATTTACTGATCCCCAATGAGGATAACTGATCACTCACTCCTGCGAACACCTGTGTAAACAAAAAATATTTAGATTCACTTAATAAATATTAACTAAATTAGATGACAAGATTAAATACTAACATTACATTTAATTACTGAAATAAAACTACCCGTGTATATGGTGTCGCGATGTCCTTTCTAGCTGCCATGGCTCTATTTAGGTTGAAGGGACTAACGTCCTCCCACCCGGGTGTTGGAGACTCAGCACTGAATAGATGTACATTAAAACAAATCAAGTCATCAAAATCTAATTCTAAGTTAAATTTATTAGAAATTATGAGATTGCATAACGTATAATCAATACTTGAACATTAAATAATACAATAACTAACCTGTTGTAGGTAGCTCTCTGTTGCATGATCCTACGTGGGAACATGGCATGGATTCCAATAGTGAGAAAAAAAATGTGGCACTGGTCCCGTTGAGTTGGATGGATCATCCTGGCTACCACTTGTAGCTACTCTCCCTTGCCCACAACTAGTAGACCACACAAAAGTGTGTCTCTCGGGTGGTCCTACTTGCTCTGTGAAGACTTAGCCACAAATGTGGTATGCCTGAGAAGGTGTTGTGGGGAACGTCTAACAGACTCATGGATCTTATTTATCCCATTACCAAACCCAGGGGGTCGAGGAAGGGGGTTTGGATCTCGCCTAGGTGCAAGAGGTCCTCTAAGTGGGTTCTGGTGGGCATGAGGTCTATCTTGGGCTGAGCCAAAATAGAGGCCCTAGAAATTGGTGACATCGAATTAGTTCACATGGAACCCTAACACAAACTTGGCCCATAGATTCCTGAGAAAATATTGTGGGACCTCAACATTGTTGCATGGAGGCTTTTCAAAAACCATGAACCATATCTTCCTCCATTTTTCTCTCAATGGATGATAATTACACCAGTCCATGCAAAATTGCCTCTTCCTCGCATCTAAACGCTATCCTATTCTTGGATTTGTAAATTTTCTCCACAGTTGGGATTTTGTGTATTCAGGTTTTTTATATCTTCTTTGGACACACTAGTGGCATAATGTTCACTCATTCGAGCCATATATTGGCTCAAATTGGTTATCTCATTGTGGGTAATGTTGATAGACTCGATTATGTTTTGTAGTGATGTGGCGAGGGAAACCCGAGGGAGTTCCCTAGTTTTCTTTAGTTCATCACTCAATATCCTTATTTGGTTTAAATCCCCGTGTAATTCATCTTTGGGGTTTTCTGGTGGTTCACCAAATTCATCTTCGTGGTTTTCTTCGTTTAATTCAGGGTTTATTGGGTCCTCTGATTGGGTTGTTTCACTCCTTTGTTGGGATGGTTCATTGGTATTTGTCATTATGGTAGGCGTAATGTATCTACAATATCAAATTTGGTACATTTCAATTCATTTGAATTTTTTTTAATTTTATATTTTATTTGAAAAACAATGAAAACATTAGAAAAAAACACAACAAAGTTCAAATATTAATCCACCTACCTTATTCCAACGGTCGTGGGTGTCATTTTGGGGTTCTTGGACACTTGTTTTGGGATCCGTGGGTGTTTTTTTGGCCTTCGTGGGTGTCATTTTTGGGTATCTTGCATGCTCGTGGGTTGTGAGTGGAATAAACTATCCACTATTTGTTTGCTTTTTCAAAAACACAAGGACGTGTGCACGTGTTTAACGCGTACGCACTAAAACATGTGTGTGCGTCCAGAGATGCGTGTGCACCCATACATGCATGCGCATGATTAGGAGATCATAAAATCTCCTATTGTCCACATCGACAAGCTAATGTCAAGGTTCTCCATTTCCAAAGCAGGAGCACGTGCGCGTGTCCAAGTGCGCGGGCGTGCTCCTGTTTTTTCGCTACCGCGCTCCCATTGCATCATAACTGGGTAGCAGCTTCTTCCAGTAACCCAAAAATGAGGCCTATAATTTTCAATATGAAATCTCAGAGAATATCTATTACCAAAAAGGGGAAATTGATCCTTGTGAGGTGAGTCATACTGATCTTGATAACGTTTTTCATGTCTCTAGGGATAATGCATCTTTAAACATGGATGATGCGGTGGTTGATAGTTTTCTCTATTCTCTCATTACTCCATCAATTCATAATGAATATGTTCAATCCTTTTCGGTTATTGGTGAGAGACTTTTCTTCCAAGAACCTACCCTTGATTCCAAATATCATAGGGAAATCCCTCATTTGATCCACAATGATCTTGATTTGATGACTTAATTAATGGTGTTTGTTGGCTCAAGAATAATTTTGAATTTCTGTCACTTCCTTATTCAAATTAGCATATCATTCTTGAATGGTCTGCCTTGTCTCAAGTTAACTCACAATCTTTTCATAAAAATATCCCTAATTTTATCATTGATCATCATAATAATGAAGAAATTAATGCATCTTTTATCATTGCTAATTCTGAAGAGGAAACTAAATGAATTTCTCTTGAATCAATCAAGGATGAACATTTTTTTGTCAAAGGAAATGAAAACGATAAAATGATCAATGAGGATATAATAAATTCAATTAATGTTGATGATCTTAAAATATTTATCCCAAATCAATCGAAGATGGTCGATGAGGTGAATAAGGGAGTTCGTAGGTTCGTGTTTAGAGATTACATTTGGGATTCATGGGTGGTCAAGTTTTTAAATCTCACTCCGGATAAATCATTTCATCCGCATTTATTTTATTGCGCCGAGAGGCACTCTACAACCCAGTATGGGGGAGATCTTGTAACGTTACGTAACGTTGTAACGTTACGTAACGTTACGTAACGTTATGTAACATTACGTAACGTTATGTAACGTTACGTAACATTATTTTTATTAATAAAAAATTAATTTTCTAATTATACGCCAAAATAAATGTCAGCCACAAAAAACAATCTAATATGGGGGAGATGTTGTAATCTTCCTACCTAACAAAACAATAAAAAAGTAAAAATTTAATTATCTGTAAAAAAAATATGCCAGTGAGGAAAAAAACACAATATGGAGGAGATGTTGTAATGTTCATAACTAACAAAATAATAATAAATAACAATAATTATCCTCAAAAAAATGTTGGCCTTGCACATGGTTTTAAAACCATTTGCAAGGCCTTCTAAACAACCCTTGGTTTTATTGNGTTAGCCATAAATAATATTAAATAATAATAATAAAAATATTATATGTGGACCTTAAATAAAAAGATTTGTCTTTTGGTTTGAATCAAATCAATGGATATCTAAAAAGAGGTTTGCACCTTGAGAGATTTGATCCATCTCGGCACTTAATAGAGCCTAGGATTTGGATCTACATTGGTTTTATTCAAATAGTACCAACATATCTTTATTGTGCTTCATGATCATATTTTGCTTAATTTTCGATGTGAATCGGAAAACTTTTTGTGATAAGGAGGTAAGCAATAATGGTTGTAACTTTTGTTTGATATATTCTTATACAATGAATGGCATCCTGCGTTATTCCTTTTTCTCTTCTATAAAAGTAGGGTTGTGATTGCAGGTTTGGGTTGTGAATATTTTGTTATAACTCATTCATTTAGATTTTTTGACATTTTTTTTCATCTCATCGCACGAGTTCAACAATATTTATTTATGTAGTTTAGCAGTTTCATCGCATGAGTTCAAGAATATTTATTTATGTAGTTTAGCAGTTTCATCGCATGAGTTCAAGAATATTTATTTATGTAGTTTAGCAGTTTCATATAATTATCTAGTTACTTTTCATTATTTACTTTTTGCAATTGCCCAAATACGTTTCATGGAATTTGATGTCTTTGAGTACAATGCACAACTATTCTCTTTCACATTATTTTTTGTTGTTAGATGCTGACAATGAAAATCAGTTTTTATATACATGAAAGAATGTTACATGGAGAGAGCATAACTATAGGGTTGTTCCTAGTGATCAACCTAGGTGCAATGTCCCCAAGAGGATGTGGTCTGATTTATTGAGTTATTTTGGGTTTAAACTTTCTTCATCACTTGTGTACTACTCTTTGTCACTACTGTGATGAAATTGACCCTCATTAGACACCAAATTTCTTTCACTGAATGGGAATATGGTTAAAGTTTCATCAAACATCTGGTTTACAAACTGTTGTAGATTGCATGGCCTATCACTCTCCAATTGCAATTATCTCTACCACCCTTTTGTGGGTTGTTCTTGCATCATTTTGGTTTATAAATTTGGTCAAACAATTAGATTACTTGCTGCTGTAAATGACCATAGTAATACTAGTTTGTTGAGCTAGTTTCCTAAGACTTTGGTCTTGAATTTCCATACATAAATTTATAAAGTTTAACCTTCACAAAATTTAAGTTTCAATAACAATTGAACAACAAACATAACTTCACTTACAACATTCATAACATAATAGTTCAAATTGATATTTGAACTCTAAATTGAGTACATGTCTGCTAAGTGATTGAGTAGTTCTGGAATTGATTGGTGCATCCCTCAATAAGGATAGAGACCCGTGAATATTGAGAAAGATTCCTCTCCAGTACTGAGATAGAATTCAACAATCCATGACTGATATTCACACGTATGGAAATGATAGTTTTGGTTTGCAGCTGATGTATGTTCCCAAATGTCAAATAAATATTCTTCCAGTGTAAATCAACTCTCCATAGAAGGTCACGACCCTTTCTTGAGCAGCTCACAAAGATTGAAGGAGTGTCTTCTATGCATTAATGTGCCCATCCAAGGTTATATGGTGTTGCTAATGAGATGATATGACTGATATTGGTTCAGATATGATGTATCTCTCCATGTGGAGTAAATAATGACGGATTCTCCTTCCAGATAGCCTCCCTCTTGAATCATGACTTGTACAGTAAGTGAGCTACCAAGTTTGCAACCTCATTCACAAGATGTCAACCCACATGAGTTGGATAAAGGGAGTGCGCTGCGCCTTCCTAAGTGTAACTCGCTGTCTATAGCTATATTACTTTTTCCAATCCTTCCTCCTCCCAAAATGTTACATTTAATTGTAGATCATATTTCCTTTGACCTCATCTTGGGTAGTGAGTGTGCCTTCCTTAGTGACAATGGTTTAGCTGTAGAAAACTCAAATAAAATACCAAACTAGAAGTAGTAACGCGAATCCAATCAATGGAAAGAAACATAAATGAATTGTATTTAACCACACGCTTGAGCTAGCAATAAAATATCAAACCATAGCAATGAAAACCAGCTGAGAAATATGAAGTGATTCCTCTGTCCACAAGAGCTAGGATAGATGATCACACTATCAAAACTGTTTACCTCCTCCTAGGGTTTCTTCCAAGAGAAGTTTGCTCGAGAGATTTTTTCAAAAATGAAAAAATGATAAAGAATGAGCCCAATGAGCTCTCATTTCCCTTTTTAACAAATTCACTCTCCCTCTTTTGTGACCTCTCAACTTCCCTTGGCCTTTCTCCATTTAAAATTTAATAAAATGACTTTATGGAGAAAAATCCTTCATTCCACCTTTTAATTTTTAAAATGAGCACTTTATGACTTAACTTTAAATTTTCCGTTCAATTTATCCTAAAGTAAATTTTATAAAGTCACTTTAGATAAATTAATTACCAATGTCACTTTATAAAGTCTTTTGGGCCTGGGTGACATTAATAATTAATTAATTCCCTTTTTGTTGACTATATCCTACGTGAACTGGATAGGCTAATGAATCACTCATGGTGACTACTCAGAAAGGGACATTACAGTCTTCCCTTCCTGAAATTGCTTCTCCTCAAGAAACCGCAAGTTGGGTGCTGTAATATCTGTTCACCCTCTCAGGTGGCATCCTCCATAGGAACATTTCTCCATCTAACCAAGTACTCATGAATGAACATGTTTCTCAAACTTCTCTCGTGGACCTCCAGTATCTCCTTCGGATCTAAAATCAACTTCCCTTCCTCGTCTAATGGGTGTAGCTCTGTATATGTGGTGACCTGTTTCCCCAAAACCTTCTTGAGGCAAGATACATGAAAGACGCTATGGATATTGCTTCCCTCCAGAAGCTCCAACTCGTAAGCCACTTCTCCCACTTTCCTAGAAATCATGTACAATCCATAGAAACGAGGATTCAATTTCTCTCTCCACTTCACTTGAGTGAAGACTAACGATAAGGATGAAGTCATAAAAACACTAAGTCTCCCACCTCAAAGTTGTGCTCTATCCTATGTTGGTTTGCATAAATATTCTGCTAGTTTTGATTCGTCTGCAAGTTTTCCTTAAGCACTCGAAGGATGTCCTGAATGTATTGGATCCACTCTCTTTATTTTGGAGCCCTACTATCCCCAAAGGCTATTTCCACAAATCAAGTAGCATCGTATCCATATAATTCTCTAAATCATAACATGTCGATAGACATGTGGAAGGTGGTATTGTAGCAATATTCACCTTATCGACATGTGGAAGGTGGTATTGTAGCAATATTCACCTAAATGTAACCATGTGATTCATTCCTTATGTTTCCCTGTTACATAATTTCTCAGATAGTCTCAATCCATTTATTAACAATATTTGTCTTCTGATCTGTCTGGGGTGGTAACTGGTGCTCGAAGTCAATTCTACACCAACCAACCTAAAGAGTTCCTTCCAAAAATCCCCAATGAAACTATTATCCCTGTCACTAACAATGTTTTTTGGTAGTCCATTTAAGCGGAACACCTCCCTGAAAAACACTTATGCCACTTTAGCTATTGTAAAGGTTGAGGAAATTGTGAAGAAGTGTGGATTTCGTCAACCGATCCACCACCACATAAATGCAATCTCTTCCCTGAACACGTGGCAGTTTGATGATGAATTCCATAGATATTCTTTCCCACTTTTTCTCAGGGATGGGTAATGGTTGTAGGATTATTTTTGGATCGTTCAGTTTAGTTTAGTTTTGTTGGTATATTATGCATTCCCTCACATGCCTTAGTACATCATCTTTGAGGCACTTCCAAGAGAACCTCTCCCTGATATTGTGGTATGTTTTAAAATAACCTTGATTCCCTGTAGTCAAAGTATCATGTGTGGCCCTTAATATCTTCTCTTTGATCTTGGATTTTGGTACTAAGTATATCCTGTCTTTGTAGAAAATGACATCATCCACTACCTTATACATGTCATCATGTACCAGGCCATCCAATATCACACATGCAAACTTATTTTGGGAATATTCCATGAGAAGGTGGGACTTCTAGTCTTTTAAAATCTCCATCAACGAGCAAGTTGTCGGTATGCTGGAAAGGACGCCATCAACAACATTCTTATTCCCCTTTACATAATTTATATCAAATTTGTAAGCATGTATCTTGCTGACCCATTTTTATTTCATTTCATTCAAGTCTTTCTGTTCCAGGAAGTACTTCAAACTATTATGATCAGTCCTCACCACAAATATTTTGCCTATTAGTTATTATTTGAACTTAGCCAATGCATGCATGATATCGAGCATCTCCTTGTCATATATAGAATAGATCCTTTTTGGCTTGTTACCACTCAGAATTTTCCCCGATTGTGAAAGGATAATCCAAAGGTAACCACAAAAACAATATTTAGGAAGAAAGTTGGTTTCTTTCTTTCAAGAGAGGGATATCTCAATATTTTAACTCACGGGACAAAAATATTTGCAAAAGAAAATAAATTTAATAATGAATGTGACTGAAAATGGTGCTCATTGGGCATGGAGTCATATATGATAACAAATGATAATAATGATGTTGCAAGGGAATTTAAATAGTTCCATGGTAGCTACTTCTTCATAGTCAAAAATCCGGTTGTCTGGTGATAAAAGAGGAATTTAGAAACAATCCATTAATATGGGCATCTAACAAGGATGATTCCAATATTAACTTTAGAGGAATAGTTTTGTGAATAATTGAAAGAAAAGGATCAGATCATATGAGTATGAATTCTAACACAATATAGACTCATTCAAGTATGAAAAAGATAACAAAATGAAAATATTAATTGGAAACACATTAACATAAAGAAGGGGAAAGTACAAACTGCAAAATAAATAACACAAGAATATCGATAAAATGCCTGCTCATATATGAATTTTTATTAATATTTAGAACTCTCTTACAATACTTAGTTTTTCTTACGGGTTCCAACCCTCAATACACTACAAAATCGAATAAATCTACTCAATCGGAAACAAGCCAAATCTCCCTAGTCCAAGTGGATCTAGAACAAATCAAATACATAATAAAATCTACTTTTAGCAAAAAAAGACAAAACAAAACCTCAACATCAACCCAGTTTAGCAAAGAGAAGTTTTGGGATTAGGCAAAGGGTTAACACATGGATCAAGAGTGCAAGATTTTGGTGTAACAAGGAACAGTTTTGTGAATAGTTGAAAGCAAAGGATCGAATCATATGAGTATGAATTCTAACCTAATATAGACTCATTCAAGTATGAAAAAGATAACATAATGAAAATATTAACTGGAAACGCATTCACATAAAGAAGGGGAAAGTACAAACTGCAAAATAAATAACACAAGAATCTTTGTAAAATGCCTGCTCAGATATGAATTTGTATTAATCTTTAGAACTCTCTTACAATACTCATTTTTTCTTACGGGTTCCAATCCTCAATACATTACAAAATGTTTCTTAAATACAAAATGATTCTTGAGTTGATAACTACTTCTATGCTAAAAATAGGCAAAATAACTACCTTATTACATTTGTCATTCTAACTCCTAACTAGCTAACCGATTCATAATTTTTTTACAAGATTTCAGAAAACTAATCTTCAACAACTCTCATAATTTATTCATTGGTGCAACTTGTATTTTGTTTTTCCAAAATTTTCCACTGTCTTCCACTAATCAACATTTGGCAGCTCCAGAATGGCCAATTCTTTAGCTAACACTCATAGCTCTACATCATCCACGTATGAAATTGTTGGCAACTGAGCCCAAATAGCTCTGAAAGTGTCGATTATCTCAAATTCCATCGATAATTTTTCAATTATTTGTTTCCCTGATAAATATTGTTGCATATATTGAAATTTTCTGTGACCCAACCTACATATGACTACTCGAGATTGGTATTCCACTTTAGACAACAATTTACCATTCTCTTCCCAGAAGGAAGGTTAACCCATTCGAAACAATGGTGTAAATGACTCTATAAACATCTTAACTTGATGTTGCATGATATCAATTTGATCTTGTACAGTATCTAGATGTTGATATTTCCCAACTACCTTCCTTGCCTAAGTAATCACTGAAATTTTGTCCTTTATTTCCATTGTTTTTAATTCATCTTATGACAAACCATTTATAAAATTAACTGTATTTCTAGCTGTATCTATGGTTTTTTTTATTTAGAACCTCTTTTACTATTGTACATCTCTTTTTTGCAACATATATAACCATATCCTTATCCAGAATATAGTTCAATTAAATCCTAAGTTTTATGGCCTCTATAATAATCATGTCCCATATTAAATTCCTTTCTCCCTAAAGTGGAAATTTCTCAGTCAATTGCTTTGTCAACTTATCATTCTTATCTAGGAGGTCTTTGTATTTATTCTCCACGACTTTCCTTTCTTCCTCCTTCAAAGCTGCATCTTCCAAGTTTTTGTTTTGGTTTCTATGATCAACAAATTCTAACTCTTTCAAACTTACTTGGGACATGGATAGTAAAACATATTCTTCATTTGAATGTGTAACACATTGAATTACCTGTATCTCAAGCTCTTTCTTTTTATTTTCAATCTCTTTCTCCAAAATAGATTGTTTTTCTTTTAAAACTTTTACTTCTCCCACCAAAGGAAACTTTTTTTCCCACTCTTTTCTTTCATCATCAAACTTCAAAAGTTTGGCTTTACAGTCACCTAATTCATCACTCAGTGTCTCTTTTTTTTTCTCCATATCATTAAACTCTGATGCCTGAATAAGTTGTGTAGCAGGGATCTTTAATTTTTTCTTCAACAATTGAATTGTTGTTGTTTTTTTTTTTTTTGGAAAGAATTTTTTGAGTAGCTTCTCCCTTATTTTTTTCACTATCAGCAGCCAACAAATCTCCCTGGAGATTCTTAATTTTTTGTTGGTGGGACTTATTTTCCACCTTTTCCTGCCTTAATTGATTTTCTATCTTTGTTTTGGTGGAATGCAACCTGGACACCTTTAAAGTAGCCTTCAACAAATCACCATAAATGAATTCTCCAGTCTGTTTGTGCAAGTGAATCATGTCTAGGACTAGAATATTCTCTAAATTCAATCTCATTGATGCCACCCTATTTTTAGTAGCCACTACTAAGTTTAAAGTATTCTAGGCAGGGTCCTTAACAATTACTAAAAAACATCTTTGCTTGAGATCATCCTGACATCAACATACACCTTTTGAGACTTGCTAGGACTCAAATTTTGATCATTTTCATGCCTTATATATTTTTATATGATCTTTGTGGCATTATCATACCCCTCATTTTGTATAAATTTTATTTAAACATTGAACTAAATCGATATCTAAAGGCCCAAAACTTTTCTTTAACAGTTCTCTTGTTTTTAATTGAGTTTTGAGAGTTTTTATTGCAAAATCTCACTCATAATATTATATTATGAATTCATGTACTAATGTTGATGTTCCAGCACCAGGATGAGAAGCGTGGGAACATTTCAAGGATGATCACTTCATGGGAATCTTCATAAATAACTAGCACATGCTCTCTTTCAGTTATTAGTAAATGTATTGACAACTCACCTTGATCTCACGGAACTTTGTGTCATGAGATTAAGGAAGTCAAAAGGAATCACGATATTCTCTCCTACATTGGCGCAATTTTTATACCATATCTCCTACTTCACATGGATATTAAGCGCATCATTTCTCTCTTGTATTGATGCAATAGATATACTCGATCACTTGTGTAACTGATATATTAATTATGTTGTCTATTTTGGGATATGAGAAGGTACTAGAAAGCTAGTATATATGGGGTTCAAAATTCTATATAAAGGATGGTCGAAATAAGAAAAGATGTGTAGATGTAATGGGGAGTAATTATAGATAGAACAGAGCATAGAAGAATGTATTAAATTGTTTACTGATGGAATAGAACAGGAACACAATACTTCTTTTAGCTTTGATCTCTGATTGATTTTGAAGACCATTTATTAGTATGGATTCATTAGTTAAAATATCAATGCAACTTGGATAGGAAGGGCCCCTTGCCCAGGTTCTCAATGCATCTTAAGGCATGATGGAAGAGTGTTGTAGATTCATTTCAGAAGTTTTGATTGATTTCTAGTAATTTGGTTTTAGTTATGCTTATGATTCTTAAAGTTTTCATTTGATTACAACTGTTAAGGAGTGGTGAATTCATAGTTGGAATCTTGAGTTGTTTTAATCAAGTTTCCATTTCATAGCAGAGTTTGTTATATATTGCTTCATTTTATTTGAATAAAGTGATGAATCTTTGAGATTATAAGGATTGGATGTTGGTTTAGTATCTTTCACATTTGAATATTCATTTGATAGTCACTACTGGTTTTAAGAACATATTTGGTTTCATAGCAGAATATCAAATTAAAGTGATTTGATAGAAGTAATGATCTAGAACATCAAGTTTTGAGTTAAAAATTGAAAAGATCCTTATCTTGAAGGAAAGAAATTTGTGGATCATTTTTCCTTTAAGAAATTAATCCAATTAGTAAATGGAATACAAGATCATATTGATGGAAACCAAAGCTTGTTTTAGTTAGATTACTTCAAGTGGGATATTTTGAGAATTTCATAATAGAGTAGTAGAAGCATTTTTCTTTTCAGAGTGAAACAACTTGGGTGGTGTGAATATTTAAGAGTTTTTTATAGCAATATAGAACTACTCCATTCCTGTACACATTGTAATGGTTCCTCTAATTTTACCTTCATGTTTTGACAATTGAGGGTTAATATATATGATATACATTTAGCTCGACAAGACTCCTCCAAGGACGTCTCTTTGTTATCTTTGTATTTATCATACAGTTCAGCCCTTATTTTGAATATGTCAGTAGATCCTTTAGGAGTTTTTGAAAATGCATATTATTTCACCTCAAAGGATAGCCCTTTGACCTTCACCCGCTTCTTCTTACCTTCAGTCTTAACCACTTCTACTAGCTCCCCTTTAGTCTCATACTTTTACTTTTTTGATGTTTCTAAACTTCCCTCTTGATCTATGTCCATTGCATCTGAGAAAGTTCTTTAATTAGTCATTTATGAATGACTGGAAATGGGGGTAATTACCTCTGATATTGGAATTATAACCAATGGATATTTCTATGTGACACTTACATCTTGTACTTGTGATGTAGGATATTGATGCATATCCTCTTCATCTGTACTTAGTGAGGGATAATAGGACCTGTTTTCTTTCTCAGCTAAACCCTCAACCTCTTGGTGTTCAAAAGGATTGTTCTTATTTACCTGTCTTCTTATTGAGATGATATGATGGGGCTCATTGTTTACTACAGTAGCCGTTTCAAATCCCATCTCTTTAAGAAAAACTTATATCACAGGAAGTGCAACATTGCTCTTTCTGATGAAGGGTCCAATTGATCACCCAAGGAAACTTTATCTCTGAAGCTTTTATAAAGCTTATAAAATGTTCATTTTCAACTATCATATTCTATCTAACCAGATCCAAGGAAAAAATCCTAGGAGTGAGGAAGGATGGAAGGATATATGGCTCATGAGAAAAGCCATATACTCTGATAATTGTATGCTCCTCCAATAAAAACCAATCTCCTATCTTTCTGTTTGGTGCAAACTGTAAGGATTCCTTCATTATTGGCAGTGCCCTGGGTAATTTATCTTGGAAAAATACCTTGTATACCTCTTCCATTAAGAAATTCATATACTTGACAAAATTACTGTTGATTTCATATGTTAAGACCATCTCTGGAAACTATAAATTCTCCTCATTAAAGAACAGGAACATTCAGACTAAATAATATTGAAACTTGAAATGTTTTGTGCTATGGAAATTCACTAGCTGAGAGTGAATACTCTCAGCCAGGAATTCATCAAATTTAAGGCATACTGACTGGGAAGACTGTAATCAAACTAACTTGTGCTAATTCTGAATAATAGACTCATTAGCCGCTCAGTAACATACCTATCAGTATCAAGACCTAGAAATTGACTCGTCAATGAAATAACCAACTTAGTTTCCTCATTGAATAGGTTGACATTTAGAGGAAATACTGGTTCTGAAGAGACACATATGACCTGAAAAAAGTGGCGAAAAAGGATTTCTTATGCTCAAGGGTTTCTTCGTCGAAGGACTGGATTAGGGTTTCTTCATTAAAATATTCTTGGCTTAGGGTAAATGAGGAAGGGATTGTAAGAGAATCCCGGATGGCTAGGGCATTAACAAGACACAAAATTTTATACTTGTTCGAGTCCATGACCACTCTTTTAGAGGAGGAATAGTTAGACACACACCACTCAATAAAATATGGAAAATCTAGGGTTTGTTCTAGACATTAAAAAGTAAAAATGAGACCTAAAAACACCATGTAAATCTATACCATGGTTCTTAAATGTTTTTTTCTTGGTTTTCAACTAGTTAACAGGGCCAAAGGACACCATAGTATCAAAAACTTCACTATCTCCGTCTTCAAATAATTCCTCAATTTTCTGGAATTCTAACACCTGAGCTTCTATTTCTCCTCCATTATCCATACCTAAATACTATTTGGCAGGTAAAACGTGGCCTACCTAGTAAACCGATAGGTGGAAGAGAGTATTTCCAACCTAGATTTATCCATGCAGAACTGTTTTTTTCTTCTCCAATGCGCAAAAAGACAAATAGATTTCATCCACGTGCCTTACCTTTTATAGTTTTTTTTATAATGGAATCCTCTACTATATTTCATGCAACTGCCATACGTGAATCCTTATTTTTCCGTAGGTCTAATCCTCCTTTACTCTAAGCCATCGATATTGATTGTTGATTAACCTTCCTTCTGTAATTTTGCTGCCCTACCTATCTTTTATCTTACCTACACTTTTCAATAGCAGATCTCTTTATCACTATATATCTATTAGATCTTTGTTTTCCGCCGTAGACCTTTCCTTACACATAATCCTCTCCTTGATTTTCTCTTGTCCATCTAGAATGTAAAACAATGTACAATTTTAATCAATGGATCCTCTCACAGCCCTTGATCTTATTCCTTACAGATCCTGACCATTGATTCTTTTCTCCCTTTAACACATTCCGCTCAACTCCAACTATACATCTAGAATGCATTTTTTCCCAACGGACTTAATATCAACCATCGATCTTTATCAATATCAATCTCAACTGTCAATTGATTTCACCCTTTAACATATTCCATTGAGCTCCCTTCTAACTTCCTATGTTCACTTTCTGATAGCGAAATCCCCCTCGACCATATATCTCTTCACGTTTAAATATCCTCCTTTTTTAAAGTGGGACCTTTAACATATTTCGCTGATTTTAGAATTTTAATCTTCAACGCAACTTTCTTCAATGGAATCATCTCCCACCACTGATCCTATCAAGCATTAATCCTCACCATTGATTTGTGTTGGCTGTTAATAATTTCGATGATTCTCAACTTAGTTTTCTTCGTGCATGTTCCTCCAACACGATCCTTATGCGTCGTAGATAAATTTCCTATTTAAATCCCCACTGTTGATCTGTGTGGGATGTAATATTTTCCGCTGATTTGAAAAGTTTGCTTCTCTACGCAAGTCTCATCGGCGGAATCACCTCCAGCCGTAGATTTGTTTTCCACTTTTTCTATGACTGTAGATCTAGGATACACTTTAAACCGTTCCGCTGGTCATCAAATTTAATTTTACCTTGCATCTCTTAATGACGGATTGAGTGTCAACCATTTATCTACCTGCCTGAAGATCCGAACCGTCCAAGCCCTTCGGTCTGTAACATAGGCGCACATTTTCATTTTAAAACCTATTTCCAAGGCTTAACCCATGAT
The DNA here is from genome assembly GCA_001517045.1 of Pseudotsuga menziesii. Lineage (NCBI taxonomy): Eukaryota > Viridiplantae > Streptophyta > Pinopsida > Pinales > Pinaceae > Pseudotsuga > Pseudotsuga menziesii. Next base: position 70,054 of record LPNX010840821.1, on the reverse strand, counting down.
TTTTCTAGGAAATATAGGTTTTGACTTTAGAGTTATCCCCTTTAACATTATTTAAGCACCTTCTAAGCATACATTCGGTCATATCATCATAATTTTCTATACCATACCTTATTTCTTCTTAGGCCTTCCCCATCCAAGTGCTAACCAAAAATGGTGCTAACACGACTCCTTGAGCTTCCTTCTCTCAAAGGATATTGGGTGTCTATTCTACATCAAAAATTCCCCAACACCAATGCCTAAGGCATCACATTCCAGGACGAAGGGATGGCTAAAGTATGGTAGTTCCAATACTGGGTAATTACTCATTACCTCCTCGAGCCTGTCAAATTCCTTCTGAGAATCCTCTATCCATCTAAAATCACCTTTTTAGGTCATATCTATGAGTGGTGCTACTAGTTCTGAAAAAACCTTAATGAATTTCATGTAGTGTTGGTACAATCTAAAGAATATCCGTAACTCAGTAAGGGACCTCATCGAGGGCCAATCTAGAATAGCCTGGATCTTCTCCTAATGAACTTGTACACCCTGTACACTGATCAAGTGGCCCAAGTATAATATCTCTGTAATTTCAAACTCGCATTTGGAATATTTGGCCAAATACAAGGACTGTCCCTCCATAATGCCCAATATCTCATCTAAATGTCTCATATGCTCCTCCCAAGTTTTGTTGTATATTAAGAGATCATCAAAGAATACAAGCAATAATTTTCTCAGATGATTCCTAAAAATATTATTCAGACACGATTGGAAAGTAGCTGGTGCATTGTTTATCCCAAATGGCATAACCGTAGGAACTCATAGTGTCCATAATGACATCTGAAAGTTGTTTTATGAACGTCCTGTTCTCATACCTTGATATGATGGTAGCCTGACCAAAGATCATTTTTTAAGAAATATACTACTCCATGCAACTCGTCCAACAACTCATTGATCCTGGGTATAGGGTACCTATTCTTGATAGTCCTTTTGTTCAAGGCCCTATAATAGATACAAATCCGCATGACTGAAGATGTGAATGGACCGGAACTCAGTCTGATATGTCCCATAGCCAACAACTCATTGATCACCTTCTCAATTTCATCTTTGAATGCCATTGGATGCATGTAGGGGGTGGTGATCACATGTTTGGCCTCTTATTCTAATTTTATGGTATGCTCAAATCCTCTATTTGGTGGTCGCCCTGGGGGAATTTATCCAAACACCTTGTCATGATTTTCCAAGAGGTGTTGTATGTCTGCATGATAATGTTGACCTTCATGAGAAGACTTATGGGTGGGGATCACAAAACTCCGCTACATATGACACATGGCCTTACCTTAATAGAGCCTCCTTTCGGTGGGATGCTATAATTCTAGGAGCTTCATTGGACATGCCTCGTATAAATATCCTCGTTCCCTCATGGGTTTTGAACCCCATCTCCATGGCACGGTAATCCGTGGTAATGGGTCCTAGAGTGATGAGCCATTGTACTCCCAAGACTACATTGATATCTACCAACTCCATTATGTAGAAGTCATATTTCATGCTATAGTTTCCCATTGCCAATGTCAGTTGGGGAGCAATCTGCATACATGGCATGATCTGTCCAACTGTTATCTCTATGCCAAACCCCTCAAACACCTGATACTCGATGCCCCTCATGGCTACTAAGGAAGAATAAATGAAGTTATGGGTAGCTCCACCATCAATCAGGATCGTAACTCTCTGCCTCCAATGACCCTTATAACATAGAAAGTATTGAATTTGGGAGTGGTTGATAGTGTATAAATGTTCCCTCTTTGAGGCTATATGGGGGGTTGTTTTACCTGTGGTTGTGGTACCTATGGCTGTCGCACCTGCGGTTGTTGTACCTGTGGCTATTGTACCTATTGAACCTGTAACCATGGTTTTCCCTCACCATTCTCTTGCTCCATCTCATCCTCCTCGTCATTGTCCGACACCACCTCAATGCAATGGAACTTGCCTTTTCCCATACATCGATGTCTCGACTACCATGTTTCTTTGCAACTGAAGCACAATTTATTTATTCGCAACTCGTTTTGGGTTTCTTCATCCAACCTATTACCTCTAGATCCTCCCTTCTAAAAAGGTTTCTTGTCTTTACCCTTTTGCAGAATGAAATGTCTGGATGGGTATATATTATTGGGTGCAATATCTTCTATATCACGAGTGCGTGTGATATCATCCTGTAGAGTAACTGGCTTGAAATCCTTGACCCATCCACGCAAAGGATTAGATAGCCCTTTTATAAACAACATGATAATTCTGGCCTTTAAGATATCAATCACCATAAATGCCAACCTATGGAACTCTATGATATAGGGGTCTGGAGTCCCTGTCTATTTTAGTTGAGCCAACTCCCTGAAGTGTACTTTTGGATCCTTATTTTCAAATTGGATGATCAATATCTGAGAGAAATCAAGATAGGAAGTGATGTTGACATGTCCCAAGGTGACCAATCCATGGTACCACCACTCATGTGCTTCCCCTTCTAGATGTAGTGTGGAATATTTGATAGCTTTTGTTTCCTCATGGGGTTGAATTGGAAATAAGTATTGATATTATGGACCCATGCTCTTGTCATGCATTTTTTTGGATCCATCAAACAAAGGGATATTCAGTTTCTCCATTTTGCACTGCAAGTCAAAATTTTGTTACATCTGACCAAAGTCTCTGGGTTTTTTTGGTATTTAATATTGAAAAAATTCTGGAAAGACATGTTGGTGTGAAAATTTGTACCCAAACCCCTGTACTCTGCTAAGTAATCAGTGAAGTTGTTTCCTGGAAACGATTTCCTTGGTTGTACCACTGACTGATCAGTTAAGAACCGTGGAAGTGTTGTTCTAGTGGTAGTTTTGTTGCTAACCCTTGTGTTGGGTGCTAGAGGAATATTTGTGTTGATCCCTTATACATGATTCCCATTTTGGCCACTAGAACGTTCTGCACTATTGTTGTTCCTACCTTGCAAATTTACTAGCAATTGTGTCATGAGGTCAACTAGTTGTTGTTGTCCTCTAGCTAGATCATTGAAAATGTTTAAGATACTATCATTTCTTGGTGGCTCCTTGTTTGGTTCACCCCCGTTGACTCCAAATAACCCATGCGCATTGCCCCCAATAGGATCACTTCTTTCCCCTATCTCTTCACTCACAAACTCTGGTTGCTCCTATTCTTCCTATAATTCAACTAGCCCTTCCCTGTACTTTGATAGGAAAATGCATCTAGGTTCATCTGGCCTTCTCCCCCTGTATGTGGGGTTTCTTGAATCTTCAAGGTTCATAAAATTCTCATGAAATCACAGGTTGATGGGAAGTATGCTTCTGACACCACTGCAATGTCCCCAAGAGGATGTGGTCTAATTTATTGAGTTATTTTTGGTTTAAAATTTCTTCATCACTTTGTCTACTATGCTCTGTATTACTATGATGAAATTGGCCCTCATAAGACACCAAATTTCTTTCATTGTCTGGGAACATGGTTAAAGATTCACCAAACATCTGGTTGACACACTATTGTAGATAGAATGGCCTATCACTCCCCAATTGCAATTATCTCTACCATCCCGTTGTAGGTTTTTCTTGCATCATTTTGGTTTATAAATTTCGGTAAACAATTAGATTATTTGTTGTTGTAAATGACCATGGTAATATGAGTTTGTTGGGATATTTTTCTAAGAATTTTATCTTGAATTTCCATACATAAATTTGTAAAGTTTAACCTTCCCAAACCTGAAGTTTCAATAAAAATTGAACAACAAAGATAACTTCACTTACAACATTCATAACATTACCTTTCAAACTGATATTTAAACTATAAACTAAGTACATGCATGCTAAGTGACTAAGCAGTTCTAGACTTAACTGGTGCGTCCCTCAATGAGGATAGCAGCCGATGATTATTGAGCAAGATTCCTCTCCAATACTGAAATAGACTTCAACAATTTGTGATTGATATTCACATGCATGGAAATGATAGTTTTGGTTTGCAGGTTATGTATGTTCCCAAATGTCAAATAAATATTCTTTGAGTGTAAAGCAACTCTCCACATAAGGTCACGACCCTTTCTTGAGCATCTCACAAAGATTGAACGAGTGTTTTCTATGCTTTAATGCACCCATCCAAGGTTATATGTCACTACTAACTAGTTGGTATGAATGATATTGATTCATATCTGATTTATCTTTCCACGTGGAGAAAATAATTGACTGATTCTCCTTACATATAGCCTCCCTCTTGAATCGTGACTTGTACAATGGATGATCTACCAAGTTTGCAACCTCAATCACAAGATGCCAACTCACATGAGTTGGATAAAGGGAGTGGATGCGCCTTCCTAAGTGTAACTCGCAGTTTGTAGCTAGGGTACTTTTTGCAATGCTTCTTCCACCCAAAATGTTACATTTAATTGCATATCATATTTCCTTTGACCTCAACTTGGGTAGAGAGTGCGCCTTCCTTAGTGGCAATGGTTCAACTATAGAAAACTCAAAGAGAATTCCAAAATGAAAGTAGTAATGTGAATCCAATAAATGGAAAGAAACATAAATGAATTGTATTTAACCACACGCCTGAGGTAGCAAGAAAATATCAAACCATATCGATGAAAACCAGCTGAGAAATATGAAGTGATTCCTCTGTCCACAAGAGCTAGGATAAATGGTCACACTATCAAAACTCTTTGCCTCCTCCTAGGGTTTTCCCAAAGAGAATTTTGCTTAAGAGCTCTTTTTCACAAATGCAAAAATGATAAAGAATGATTCCAATGAGCTCTCATTTCTCTTTTTAATAAATTCACACTCCCTCTTTTGTCACTTTTCAACTTCCCTGGGCATTTCTCCATTTAAAATTTAATAAAGTGACTTTATGGAGAAAAATCATTCATTTCACCTTTTAATTTTTAAAATGAGCACTTTATGACTTAACTTTAACTTTTCTGCTCAATATCCTAAAGTGACTTTATAAATTAACTTTAACTTTTCTGCTCAATTAATTAGCAATGTCACTTTATAAAGTCTTTTGGGCCTCGGTGACATTAATAATTAATTAATTCCCTTTTTGCAAACTATAGCCCACGGGAACTGGATAGGTTAATGAGTCTCTCATGTGACTACTCTGAAAGGGACATTGTGACTAGGGGTATGTTGGACTATTATTTGCTTATTGTTTTGGTTTCCCAACACTTCTTTCATCCTTTTGCTTCGCCCATTATTGAATGCTAGCCTCACATTTTTAACTCCCTTTTCTTTTTGGGGATGAAAATGAGTACATGTACATACTTTCTAGTTTTGTCATTGTTTGTCCGTCAGTTCTTGTCAAGTCGTCGTGCATCATTGTGTTTTGTTTATTTTTTGTTTGGATATATGTTGATGCTCAACATCTACATGATTTTGAAATGTCAAATCATGATGCAAGAGATGAACCTATTGAGCTTTTTGTCTTCACCATTTAATCTTCACTATCCCATCCATAGTGATGTGCTCTTCTTGTCCATGCTTAGTTTCACTATTCGTGTCAATATTTGGGTCCTCCGTCTACCTTACACAATGTCATAATGGTTTTCCATGGTTAAGTCATCTATAACTTTGAGGTTATATCGTTTCTCTCCATGTGTATCGTCATGTCATGATTTTTTATACTATTGTGTCTAGGTCGAAGTAGTGATCGTGTCCAAATTTTGTTTTCCAAATTTTTTTGTCCATTTGACCATTTTTGACACTCAATTGAAGTTTTGGAAAAATAGATTATTTTACATCTCATTATTGAATTCCACTCAATTTGCGTCCATTGATTATTTCACCAACATTGTCCATTCATCTCATTATTTATGTGCTTATGTCCCAAAAGTTAAAAATTCACCCCTTAAAGCTCTCTTGTAAAACATCCAATCATATTTTTAATCCATATTGTAAAAATTAAAACCTCTTTTACTATTCCTTTCATAAACCTTACATCTTTCTTTCTACACATGCCTTTTATTATTCCCTCCCCCAAAAAATATCAAAATAATATAAAATCCTTTTCCCCTTCTCTATTTACTTTCTTTCGTTTTCCCTTCCCAAACTCCCCATTGAGCCACTTAGCCTTACTTCCTTTTTCAAGTTTTCCTTCTATTTAATGAATAGCATCTTTCCTTGCTTCCTTTTTCATTTTTTCCCTTTATTTAATGAATACTTTTCCATACTCACCTTTTCCTTGTCTTACACCTTCTTTTTTATTATTTCCCAAAAAATAATGAATACTTTTCCTTGCTTTTTTTTTTCATTTTTTCCCTTGCTTTACACCTTCCTTTTTATTTCCCAAAAAATAATGAATATTTTTCAAAACTTCCCTTGCCTTACACCTTTATGTTATTATTTATCAAAAAAGTAAATAATTAAATGTTAACAAAGCTATGATTTCTGTTTTTCATATAATCATTGCCCAATCCAAGTTTGATTTTTTTTTAATAAAATTAAGTCTTTTAAAAGGGAGAAATTGTGTCTGAGCGCACACCTTATTTAACATCCTCTGGATTTTTCATCTAAGCGAAAGTGTACCTTCTTTCTTTTTTTCAGAGGAAAAAATACCAACCTTTGTTATTTAAAATGAATCAAAAGACATCTTTTACATAGTCATCTATGTGAAGAATGATAACTGTTCCAAAGACAGTAATACACATAGGAAAGATAACAAGAAAAACAAGACATGACTGATCTGCTTTTCAAAGAGACAAGAGAATCTTAAGTCTGATCGTTGCAGACTTTCCTCATCATTCCTGAGTAAACTCGGGTTAGAAATCAATAGCATAATATATCGGGGATGATCATCAAGTACATACTATCATGAGCAAAACAGGCTAGCAGGGAGGTCTCCAGAACATGTAGAAACTCAATCACTGCATAAGTCAAAAGAGCTGAAAATAATGATCAGCTAGACTAATAGAGAACAAAATGACCGTTATTGACAACAAGACCATCCAAGTATTCAACAAAATTGCCATGGCCCATATCCAAGTTTATGGCCTCTTTTGAGAGACCATCTGCAAACGAGTTATGTTCACGATAAATGTGTTTGAAGATCACCTGAGGGGCAGAATGAAGCATTTTTTTTATATCTCTACTCCAATGCATCAGTGCTGGTACATCAAGTGCAGAATTTCCATTGAGCCAGGATATAACCACCGAAGAATCTCCATAGATCAAATTGATAGGTAAACCCATCATCAAACAAATTTTTAGAGTAGCCCAAAGAGCTAGCAATTCCGCTCTAGTATTGGTGCTACGCCCACATCCCAATGCAAAACTGAAGTCATGGGATTCATTTAAGTAGATCAAGAATCCTGAACCTCCAATGTTTTCGACTGAGGCTCCATCAAAAAAACCACAAGGGAAGACCAAAACAGGCTTTGTTCCGATGTCTCGAACCTTTTGAGCTTTTAAAGGAGCAGGGTAGGTAATAAGGAGCTGATCAATTCTGGAAATGAGGGCATGGAAGACAGGATTCTTGTCCTCGAAAATACACTGATTTCGAAGGAGCCAAATGCTCCAGAAGATAAAAAGAGGCAGAAATCTGAAAGAGACTGATCGTAAGGGAGAATTAAACCATTTCACCAAGAAGGAAGAGACCGAAACGTCCTTTGGCAAGGTAAAACCAAACTTGGCAGCATAATGATCTAAAACACCAACACTAAAAGGGCAGGATAGGAATAGATGAGGAATATCCTCGTAACTCTTTTTACACAGAATACACCTACTTGGTCCTTGGAAGCTTTTTTGTTGCAGATGATCCCAGGTTAAAATACGCTCACGCGCTAATAGACAAATAAAACATATAATTTTCAAAGGAATGCGTAGAGCCCATATAAAATTCAGAGCAAGATCCTGCTGCTCAAAATCTTTTGCATGTAGAATGCAATCATAACCTATTGAAGCTGTTAAAGACCCCACATATTTGTTGAAAGACCAAAGCAGAGAATCTTGCTGGTTATTAAGACGAATTCTGCCATATTCCAGACCCCTGATATAATTCTCCCATAACAATTTCCAGTCATCTGTCAGTTCTAATTCCTCTGCCTTAAACCAAAAACCAGATTCCGAGGAGGTATAATTCCAGGCATCGGCCAGAGAGCATATTCCATAATCCTCTAAATAATCTCTCAACTCTCTTGGGAGAATGAATGAAAAACCCAAACCCGCTATCGGGTCAGCACCAATACGAAAGTGTACCTTCTTTGGAGTTCAAGGACTGCACCATAATTTCATTTATAGAGTTTACACATAAAAATAATAGTCTCCATTGTTTCTCTCAACTTCATGATTTAGTTTTACAATGTCTCATTTAATGCGAATGGATCCAACTAGTGGGATATTTATTCGTTGTGGTTTTAAAAGGAGCATAAGGAATATAATTAAGGAGTATTTTTTTAATGTATGAAGACTTGAACCCACAAATGCACAGGTTCCCAATCTCATGAAGGTCGAGAATTGGGCTAAAGTTTCCACGTAAATCAAAGATATGATAAAAAAGGTGTCGGAGGGTTCGTTTCACACTAGAGGCCAGTGGAACATAGAAATAAAAGAAGAAACCATTAAGAAAGAAGCACATTGCAGGGACAAATTAAATCTAAAAATAAAAGAAGAAGCGCAGACTTGGAAAGAAGCACATTCCACGGAGAAATTAAACCTAAAGGGATATGTAAACGCATTGCATTGAAATCATTTATCTATTAACAAAGAGATCGTTGTAGGGAAGCATGCAGCCTTTAAATATGAGGTTGAAAAGCGGGTTTTGGCTGTGTTATGTAATGTTGGTAGTCTCGCTACAAAACTTTATGAATTGGTGGCTCAACTTTAGTCACCGAACACTTTGTAATACCACTTTATATTACTGTAACATACCCATCCTAGGTCTAAAGGTAATGCAAGGTATAGGGACTTTATCTAGAGTTAAAGAGGCATGAGTTTATGTTTTACACATCGGATATGTTCATAAAATCAGATATGGTCTGTTATTCATAAATTTAGTTCTCATTAAACTAGTCATAAAACTCTTAACTAGTAAGTTAAGCAGCTAGTCACTAACAAGGTTGCATAGTTTTAGCATAAACAAATCCCGAACATGATTAAGATGCATAAGCATTCATAATAAATTCATGGTTGTCCAAAATATTGGTTGTAATTAATTCAATATCCATAACATTATCAGTTACTAAGTCTTTTCTCTTTCAATGATTGGAAACAATCTCTACAATTCCTACAAAAACAGTAACTAGTTTCTACACATATATGGAACTCTTAATCCACTTATTTTAAATCATGCATGACCTGACATTAGGTTGCCATGTTCAGCCACACGGCAATCCATGGCATCCTTGCACAACTGATAAAAAAACATAATTAAATTACATTGCAATTCATCCTCAACAAATTCCAATAATTTTACTACTAGTAGGAAGTGGAAGCCTTACAATTTATTGTCTATTCTTTTTTCATTCAAACCATATTTATACTCTAAGCATGAGTGGGCCTAATGGTTAAGAGCATGTGTTTCTTCTTAGGACCTCACAGGTTCAAATCCAGAGGAGGGTAGTGTATGTACACCTCTGTATACTTTAGCAGTTAAATCACTGCCCAAAGGGAGGTCCCTTGTCCCACAAACAAGGGGGTCTCATACTACAAATTGGTGTCTCGCTTGGCAGTGACCTTAAAAATAGATTATTATTATTATTATAAATACAACTCTGATAATCCATTAAACTATTTTTAAATCATATTTCATTAATATATTCTCAAGTACAAATATAAAGAACAATAACTAATACAAGGCAATGCATTTTTTTCTAGAAACGACTAACCCTGAAGAGGCTAAAAACTTACTTTACATTAAACTTTATCAAGCACACACACAACCTACCTACTAATCATAATATTCAAGCAATAAACTTGAATGATTAAGTACTTATCTTAATAGTGTATGACTCGCAACAATAAGACAACATTCCTCCCAACCTTTGACCTTTCTTCGTGTGTGTTTTTCTACTGAAAGATCCCATCGAGTCGAGGTCCCAGAATCCCATGTGAGATGGTCTCTTCTAAATGATATTATGGTTGACTCACTCCCTTTCCTACAATTGTCCTCCTCTCCTAGAAAGGTGATCATAGGTAGTTCTTGAGATTTTCCACCTCTCTCAGAAAACCCCACTGACCTCCAAAGTCGTTTCCTCAATTCGAACCCCTAGGGGAGCATTCAGATATTGAGAGCACTAGGCCCTAGACACCCATCAGTGATTGTCCCCCTCTCCCTTGGGTACTAGCACAACCAAGAAGAACATCCCACACATGATTGTCTCCCTCTCTTGTTGGGTGAATTCTCAAATCAACTCAATTAAACTCAATTTATCTAAAATTAACTGATATTAATTCCATATTAACTAAAATTAATTGACATTAACTCCACCTAACTCAATTTAACTGGAATTAACTGACAGTGAGTCAATTTAAATAATTTTAACTCTAATAACTTAATTGACTAAAAATTAGGTCCATGCCTTTACCAAACTTAGTCTAATAGACACATAATTAGTGCGTGAAGTTAAAGTGGGCGCCACTGCTAACTAGATGAAGAATATTCTTACCTAGGGGCGCAGATTATGCATGGCATTGCACAGATGATAGTAATTATGGGTTTTTCGGACCTCTATAGTCTTTTATTAAAGAAATTAGGTGTGAAAGAGTAATGTTAGGGGGAGGTGTAACTCCTAACCCCAACCCCATCTCACAAGACGATCCAAAACCCCATGTTGTTGTCATGTTGTGCCATTATTAAATTTTTAAATATAATATAATAATAATAATAATAATAATAATAATAATAATAATTATTATTATTATTGCAATTAAAATAAAAACCATCTCATCAGGTGTCCATGGTCCTGGCACCAGTGTCATCTCAACAAACCACATCAAACAAATAAAACAATGTCGATGGCTTTGCTTCAGGATATTACAACTACCACTCACATGAAAGAACAAATCCTTAATTTTTGTATTCTTACTCTTTCTTATATTGATTATTAAATTTCAACAACTACAACAAGATCATTATTAGTTATTAATCTTAATGCACATCATTGTTAAAATATCCCCTTTGTAACTTGATTGCAAGGGAGAATATTAAAACTTCGCATAAATATTTGTGTAACTAATATATTTCTTAACAAGAGGGGCTGCTAAGGCAGCAAGTACCTACCTACAAATTTGTAAGTTGACTTAGCTTGTAGACTGTTGAAACAGTTTGCAGACTGTTTGTACACTTTGCTTGCATGGATTACTCTTTTGCAAATTTGTAGCTTCTGCATGAGCCCATGTAGCTTCTTTTCGTGTTTGGTGGATGTGGCATTGAGTATATGTTGTTTGTTGCCAGTGGGATCACCTCTTTGGGAATCTAATTGTTGTCCATCCCATGGGAACACCTCTCTCATAATATGTGGGCTATCATCAATCAATTACTATCAAGCATTGGCCACCTACCTTGCTTAAAGGCATTGCTTCCTTCCTAGCGTGAAAGAAATGGGTCTTGTCAATATCAATGATGCTAAACAGGTACATCATAAGTAAGAACCGGGTATTGTCAATGATGTTGAGATATACCATTGGATCATAGAATCAACCATTTGATTAACTATGCTTTCATAGACTCAACCATTTGTTTAACTAAAGCATAGGACTATTGAATGCAACAGGGTTATGCCAACATTAGAACGTTTTGTTGATCCATGACTAAGTAACTATGCACTTGATCGCAACCTTGTTTGACTTTATTGCGGACTTTCTAGATTGATGCGGATTGAGATAAAAAACCGGGGATTTCTTTTTACCACTTTCTTACTAGATGGGTGTTTCGGGTAGATGGGGGCGAGACAAGTGCACAGGAACCCGAGGTAGAGTATATGCCATTCACCATCAAACTTCAACTTTTACAATAATTGTATTGTCTTAGTTGGAATACTTTCAGTAGGTGGAAGTATATATCTCATGTTTTTGTGGTTTTTTATTTATTTGATGTTTTTTTATCCACAATAGAAAATGTAAATCAAATATCAAGATGTAGAAACAAGAAACCACATTTTAAGCATAATTTTCTAACTTATTTGTGCAACATATTAAAATATTATTTTGTTACATACTTCCCTATCCTCTTAAGACAATAGATAATGTCGCTGTCATTTAATTACACATTTTATTGAATATTAAATTAATTTAGTATCATTATCATATTGTTATGTACTTTAATATTATATGGCGGGTACATTTTAGCAAGATAGATTATATGTTAGAGGTTTGTAGGAATGTAAATAAGTAGTTGGAGAAGGATAATTTAAAAGAACTTTGAATGCCATCAATTTATGAGATACGTGGATCTGCGAGAGTGAGAGAAAAGTCTTTAAAAAAATGTAATNGCGCTCTACAGCCCAGTATGGGGGAGATCTTGTCACGTGATGTAACGTTACTAACATGTCGGCAAAAAATAATAGTGAAAGTGAATATTATGGGGGAGACCTTGTCACTTGATGTAACGTTACTAACATGTCGGCAAAAAATAATAGTGAAAGTGAATATTATGGGGGAGATCTTGTCACGTGATGTAACGTTACTAACATGGACCGGCAAAAATAATAGTGATAGTGAATATTATGGAAGATATCTTGTAAGGTGATGTGATGTAACGTTTGTAACATGTCGGCAAAATATAATAATGATAGTGAATATTATGGAAAAGATCTTGTAACGTGATGTAACGTTTGTAACACTTGTAATATTGAAGTAACTAATGTAAAAAGTAGTAAATATTTTTTGAAATACACTCACCAAAACAACAAAAATATTATAGAAAAAAGAATAATTATAAGTTTACCCATGGAATATAGAAGAACTCCTGAGCATTGCCTCCCTTAAGATTGTTTCAGTGTTCTTGAATGGCTCGATCGCCAAGCAATGGCACCGTAGGGCGTGTCCGTGGATCAGTGGCTGGATTCCCACGCAGACTTCAGCAAGGTGTTCTTGACAGGTGACAGTGCTGGAGCCAACATCGTGCACGAGTTGGGCATCCGTGCGAGTGTAAGGACTTGGATTGGTCTGTGTTTATAGGGAGCCATTCTGGTTCACCCTTACTTCTCTGGGGAAGAAGCAATAGGATGTGAACTTTGGGCCAAGGCGAAAGTGAAGGGTTTCAATAAGGCTGTGAATGCAATATGGAGTATCTCTCTTCCTTAGTGAGCAGAAAGAGACCACCCTTTTTGCAACCCGTTTGGACTCCGTTCACCCGCTCTGTCCAGTATGGTCTATCCTTGACTCGACTCCTGGTATTTGTATTTGTGGCAGGGAACGATCTCCTGAGAGATCGCGGAATTTTGTATTACGAATCGCTAAAAACAGCCGGTAAAGATGTCTATTTTGTTATGACGGAAGGTGAAAACCACGTGTTTCAGCTCAATCTGATAATGAGAGTATTATGCGATCCTTATGTTGAAAATCATTTTGGAATTCAGCCATTCGTCCTTCTTTGATGACTGTAACAAACCCACCCATAATCTTTCGGTATGAAGAGCAAATCAAATATCTTTAGGTATATACATTGTTTGTTGTGGAATTGAGAAATATACAGGGTAATAGATAGCTTTACCATTAGTTAATAATAAAGAAATTGGAGTGCGCCCTTTTATGCAATCTGTTTATGTTGACATTTTGCATTTATTTGGCTTATATTTTTATAACATTCCTCTCTGGCATGATGCTACATTCAAGGAGTTCATGAAATCAATTAGCTATTTCCCATAGTTATTTGATGAGACGCTCTCCAATATCATTTCTCTAATATTATAATTTCTTATAGTTATGGCTCCATACTGTTAAAAAATCAGAAATCAATGTATATTTTTTCAAATATAATTTTTTATTTTTTTATTATATTGTTATATTTAAACTATCTATTATAAATTTGGATTTACGGGATTTAAACTATCTATTTTAAATTTGGATTTATGGGATTTATGGAGGTGTACCTTAAAAAAAATTGAATCTCTCATAAAATCCAAATTTATAATAAATCTATGTTTATTTAATTTTTTTAATTTTTTAATTTATGAGATTTATGGAGGTGTATTTTTTTTAAAATTATACCTTAAAAAATTGGATCTTCCATAGAATCCAAATTTATAATAAATCTATGTTTATTTTTTATTTTTAAAATTTTTGCCTCCAGAGACCCCTTTACAACCTAATATGGGGGAGATATTGTAACATTATGTAATGTTACTCTTGTAAATCTCGGTCATAAAAAATAAAAAAATTAATTATCGGTTAAAAAAATGTCTCAACATAATATGGGGGAGATGTTATTATGTTCATACTTAACAAAATAATAAAAAATAAAAAATTGAATTAACCACAAAAATGTTGGTCCTGCAGATGGTTTTAAAACCATGTGCAAAGCCTCCTAAACAATGGATGGCTTTATTGTACATGGTTTTGGAGGGCCTTGCAAATGGTTTTTAAACCATGTGCAATGCCACCTAAACAACCCATGGTTTTATTGTACATGGTTTAGGAAGTTGTTGCAAATGGTCTTAAGACCATGTGCAAGGCCTCCTAAACAACCCATGGTTTTAGGAGGGCTTTGCACATGGCTTTAAAACCATGTATGGGGGAGATGTTGTAATGTTCTTTCCTAATAAAATAAAAAAAATAATATAAAATATTACATGTCCGCCATAAATAGTATTAAATATTAATATTAAGTTGATAGTTGAGTGCAATACTTAAGAAGAGGTCTACACCTCCAAAGATTTGATCCCTCTCGGCATTTGATAGAGCCTAGGATTTGGACATATGCCGGTATAATTGCACAATAGCATGGTAAAGCATACTGTTATACTAAAAAAAAGAAAGATCGGGCTATCTTGGGTGGCGGGGTGGAGCAAAAGAATGTTGGTATAATCTTGGTGAGATAGAGATATGATGGTAGGTTGTAACTGTCTATGATTGTAGCGCAGATTTCACCATTGGATAACACAGACTATGTAGACGCAACCATATGATAAAGCATTACCTAATCGATGTAGCGCACAACCATTTGACTAAAGAAGCGTGGTAAACAATAAAATACTATAGAATTATATATCAGTATGTCCCACCTGATAACCATGGAAATATTATCATAACTTACCATCTCGAATGATCCAAACGTCAACTTGCACCTTGCATTCTCCCTAGTAGGCACCACTTCAACTGTCCAAATGTCACTTTGCAAGAAGCATTTGTCGAAAATCTAAAGAATCTGTCCATCGTAGGTCTTCTAGAGTTATGGATGGTATGAAGCTTACCTCCCATGGCCTTTGTTGAAGTTGGGAAGAAGGGATGGGAGCAGCCCCTCAGTAGCTCTAGCTCACACGTCGTATCCTTACCATAGACAAGAAAATACGCTTGTTGATATGATTTCCAAAGTTAAGTAAAATCATTAGTTTTGGTAAGATCCCTAGTTTAAGCATCACAACCAACATCTTAACCAGATTATGTCAATGCTGGTGATTTTGTTCAGTGAGTACCAGTGAATGAAGCACCCGAGGAATGCACTGGGAGAGAAGAGAAATCAGGACGGTGCATAGAGTTGATGGAAGAGAGAGCACCTAAAAACGCATATATCCCATGTGAATTTCGACTTGTAGTAAAAAAACAAATTGTAGAATATTATGTTTCCTTCCCAATGATATTTTTTTAAAAATATTCTGATGTCATTAATGTGTGAAATTTTGCATTTAATGAACTGTGCGACCTTTAAAATTTGAAGAAGTTAATAAGTGGCTCATGTCCATCCCCAATAATTCAATCTGCGACATTAATAATTAAAAATATATATATATATATATACGAGCATGATCTACACAAAATGCACTGTGGTCTGCATATTTTTTTGTTATTTATTTCACAATATACAACTATTTATTATTTTTTGAAAGTGACCACATCTGATTTTAGCATCAATTTATACACATGTGTGCCCATCCTAGCTTTTTTTTCATTGTTTTCAAAAATTGAAAAACCAAAGACACCCTTTTGAAGATGACGCGTCGATGTGTGGGCTGTGTATTTTTCAAAAATTTTCCGATGTGTATTTTTTACCTTGCGGATTTGTTTTTGAGTTGCTTTGAAGTTGTTGTCAGGTTTTCTAAGTGTAACTTTTAGAAGTAATTAAAAAAAACCCATATGAATGCCAAAACGCATGCATGCTACCTCAATGGATGGAGGATTCGGTGATGAATCTATCGGTATGAACTCCGCTCAGTTGTGATCCCTAAATGGCAACGTTTACACCCCTAGAAGACACAGAGAAACATTGATTTTCCTGTAAGAGGGCTAGTTCTCTATTTTTTCGGCCCTCGATCGAGGTATTCAAATACCTCGATCAAGGTCTTAACATAACCTCGATGGAGGGTTTACTAAACCCTCAATCAAGGTTTTTAGAAGCCATTGATCGAGGTTTTCAAAAACCCCCAATCGAGGTTTTCAAAAACCCTCAATCGAGGTTCTGTTAAATATTCAAAAAAAAAATCTGTACATGACTACCAAAGTTTTATATGCACACTCACCACCATGACTACCCTATCTAGAAGATTATGCCCATGTAGGACATTTCAGAAATGGGCCTCTAGGATCCAACTAAGAAAATGGACATAAGGAATTTCAACATCATTTGATTTGACCAACTCTGCAAATAATAAATATCTTAGAAATTTAAACAAAAAAACAATCATGACATTGCCAGCTTATTCTACTAATAGAAATTTCATCATTTTACTTGGAAACCAGAAGTCCCTGGTACAAACCGCCATGGGGCCAAGGGTTTAAGAAATGAATTGTTAAAATCTTTTTAATGTTCATTAAACTACTTCAAAACACAAAACAGGGTTGGAATGGAGTAGCAGTGGGGGCGGGGGCGGGAATTGAAGATCAGAATTAGAGTTACAGAAATGTAGTGAAAGGTTTTTAATACTAAAAATACTTTGTTCCTTCGTATATAACTTCTAATTTTAAAAAACTACAATTAAGTGATATGACTTTGAAAACACTAAGTTTTATCTTAATCGTCCAGATCTATTCCGCCCTGGGCTCTGAGCTTTAAATATTTGACCCGAGGATCTATATCATAGGTATTAGATCGTAGTCTTGAGAATCCAGGTGAAGTGGACACAAGTCGGTTAAGTTCAGCTCATCAACTGAATTGCATGCATCATTGCCATAGTATTCTTTTTGCATTGAACTCGGGAGAGCAATGATGCATGCCATTCAGTTGATGAGCTGAACTTAGGCAAGTTTTATCCATGCGACCTGGATTCTCAGGACTATGTTACGATACCTACGATATATATCCTCGGGTCAAATATTTAAATCCTAGATCCCACGGCGGAATAGAACAGGATGATTAAGATAAAAATTAGTGTTAGATTCAGAGTCATATGACATAATTGTAGTTTTTTAAAATTAAAAATTATATACAAGGGAGAAAAGTATTTTTAGTACCTTTAGAGAGATGAAAATGTGAGCATGAAAAAAAAATATGACCTCATTTCCTTGGGTTATATCAATGTCCATTGTTTACTTTTCAAAATTGTTATTGTGCCACACATTTGGAATTAATCTTGCTAATGAATTATTGAATGACATTAGAATTTACATCAATAACATGTGACTAATTGTTTTGGTGTTTCATAATGCTAAGAGTGGAGGAAAATAAATAAAAGAAAATGTGTTATGGTGACTGGGAGATCTGAAAAACAAAAAGTATGGAAACTAAACATGATACTAATTCTCATTTTGACAAGAATTGAAAATGTTCAATGACATGAATTCAAATGGGGATTCAAAATACAAGGTGTCCAAGCATATTTTGGAAGACTTAATTAAATGAGACTTTACATGATGCATATGAAAATACAATGTCAAGATCAAGCTATGAGTTTGATTAAGGTCTCTAAAACCATTGATCGAACGAGTTAGAGAAAGGCTCGATCGAGCTAGCAGCTTAATCGAGTTTTTCAAAACTTTAACTAAAAACATATTTGAGTGTGCACACAAATATGGACATCCAAATATAATTAAAACCAAACATAGAATTATATGATAATAAAATTTAATAAAACATAATTTCGACTATAAGAATGATACTTGAGGGTAATAGTACATACCTTGAAGAAAAAACAAGTAAACGCATTACTACTGTCACTTCCCCTAGATTTTATGTACATAGATATTAGTTGTAGAGTAATTGGAGTCATATATGTGATTAATCACATCTATCACCCAATTACTCTACGACTAATATCCATAAAAGGAAGTTCATATCCATATCTAGTTAAATGATGGGCATGTTGCTATTTATAGGCAATTAACAATGCTCGATCAATGTCTACTTTAACCCTCGATCAAGATTTTTTTAACCCTTGATCGAGCTTTTTTTAACCCTCGATCAAGGTTTTGAACCATCAATTGAGGGTTTACAAAAATATCGATCGAGCATTTAACAGAACCTCGATGGACAACGCTTTATAAACACTCGATCAAGTTATGTTTTTCTGCTTTTGCCGAATTCGCGTTGCCAAAAAATGTAACCCACCTCCGTGGATGCACCCATTGGTGGTTCGCTATTTTAAACTAGCTGTCAAAATTTTAGTTTTTGCATGAAGTGGTTTGTTCTAGAGGCTGCTGCAGCACCTTGTAACATAGTTAACTTTCCACATTATCAAAGTACAATTACTTAAGCCATATACATGGAAGTGGCTAATTCTATTTGTGCATCTATTTTGAAATGTAGCACCTTCTAAAGCTCAAAATTACTACTCACATGTAACTTCATCTACAAAAAAATTCTGTTTGATTTATGAAGGAAGCATTTGCGGATCTGAATCATGACGAAATCCTGAAGACTCACACTACCTAACTGCCATGCATAAATAAGCATAAGATAATACAAAGTAAAGCTATTAACTCACTAGAGCATTATTTTCTTCTTCGACATTCATTTCTATGGTTAATTATCATAACCTGTAACAACCAAAGTGAATTCAGATTCATACAATACTAGCTCTATTGCATTCGTAAAGGGTTGTAGTTGACTGGAATATTTAATGACCCAACAACTTCTTCCCAGGTTCTCTTGCATTTGAACCTGTCTTTCGTTCTTTGCCATCTTATGGATATGTTTTTGAAGTTTCAGTAGCACAGGAAGCAAAGCCCCACAGAGGTAGTGTGAGTTACAGATTAATTTTATCCATCACCATCGTGGATGCATCAAAGCAAGCAATAGAAGAGATAGGAGGTTATTGAAGCGCCCTGCCAGAGTTTAACCATGGCCAAAAGAACACCAGCGTCTTGGACGTAACGTTTGTCGGGAGAGGCATTCAAATCAACAGCAGCATGGTCTCCACGCTCAATGCTCAGTGGCAACAAGGCAACGTTCCATTGGATTCGAAGGTCGACGTTGGACCGTAAAGATAAAACATGGGGAATTTAAGTTAATGAAGATTAAGTTCAGTCACCAACAGGCTCGATGCCAATGCCCACTTTAGCGTTAGTGCAAAGAACTGTAAGTTGGCATGGGTAAAGTTGTGAGGATTGTCATAGAGCGAACCAGGGAGCATGTGAAGAGTATTATGCCATTGTTATCCCTAGAACTATCTTTTGAAGAGAATCGTTCCATTCCAGTCTGGTGGCACCTGTATTACATGCAGATGCAACCTCTGTACTAGATGCAAATGCATAGATTGCATGGCGTGCCGCATGGAACATGGGAAATCACACTCAAACCCTGTTAGCATTATTTCAAAAGTATAACATATGGAAATCTAACATCTAATGTCTCGAATTAATGCTAGCAAGTTTGCTAGCATTATTATAAAAATGCTATAAACTTATTAAATACATGAATTCATTTATCAATTTATCTAAGTTTCAAAAGGAAGAAAGGGCGGTTTTAATATTTTGTACATCTAAAACTTTGTTTAAAAGAGTACAACATGTATTGATTTATGTGCAAAGTATTAGCAAAGTCGATTAAAATTTAATTTGCCAAACATCAAGTGCACCATGAAATAGTAAATAGAGAAATAGGGGTCCAAAGCTCTCTTGTGGATAATGGTAGATAATAATAGTAATAATAAGGTGTACATACACTACCCCTCTCGAATTGAACCTATGACCTCCTAAGAGGAAGCACATACTCTTAACCATTAGGCCCATTCATGTTGTACTATTAAAAAATGTTTTTATATAGAGGGTTCACTCGAAATAAATAAAGATGAGGTAAAATTGGAGAAAAGTGACATAAACTTGGGAATAATAGTAAAAATAAATGATATTATGGTAGAGAAGTTTCCAGTATAATATAATTTTATATTAAAAAATTTAAATTAATAATAAAATAAATTTTTTTAATTAAAATATTTATTTGATAAAACAACATAAAATATTTTTTATTTGGTTTTAATGTTTTATTTATTTATTTCGATAACCGACATTAATTTTTTAATTGTTTTCTATTTTCTTAATATTACATTAATTTACTTTGTTTTCTGTCCGTAATATAAATATAAATACGAATGTTACTCTAACTTAAAGATTAACATAAAACATCTTCTGAGAAGGCGCAGATCGATTTACTCCACTCCACAGTGACATAAAAGTGGTCGGAGAAAGTGTAAATCGGTTAACTCCATATAAAGTAAAAATCAAAAGATTTCACATAAAATAAAAGTCAAAAGACGGAATCAGAGTCGAGTAAAATCATGAATCAACAGAATCCATTGGAGAGCGGGAATGAATCGATGAGTGAAAGAGATGAAGTGACAGAAGTAGTGAGAGGCAGAACAGTCGGAGGTGGAGAAAATGAAATGGAGATGCAGCTGACGTCGTGTGGGGTAGCCTTCTTCATTCCACTCGGTACTGCATCCCCAGAATCCAGGAGCACCGACGTGGCTCAAGTGCATCCCTTGGATTTTCACGATGGCGACGTGGCTCAAGTGGAATCAACCTTGGATTTTCACGATGGCGACGGCGACATGATTTTCATGGCCGATTTTCGTGAATTTGAAGATGAAGATTACGACGAGGAGGCGGAGCCAATTGATCCAGAGGATCGCCTGGCCGTGGAATTGATGGTAAGCAACTGGGAATCCGTGGTTATAGAAGAAGGGGGATTTACGTGCCTGTATTGCCAAGAAGATATTGAAGTGGGCACCCAAGGCATCCGGTTGCCATATTGCCCGCATATTTTCCATCACAATTGTATGGTAACGTGGTTCACACCGGGCCTTCGTGGCACTTATCACAGAGAATGCCCTACTTGCCGTCAATCCGTCTATTATTCACTGCAAACAGTCATGGAATTTGACGACGAATGAATTGACAATTTACTCGTCAAATACTGCTAACATTTCACAGAAACTGTCAAATCCGTCTATTTTTTATAAATTAATTACGTTGATATACAATTTTATTTCAGATTTTAAGTTTTGAAAAAGCACTATTAATGAATTACGTTACAAAGCATATATAATTTTGCTACCCAACAGTGGTTACCCAAGAGTGTTTGCTAGGTCCAAGTCTTACCGAGACATAGACCAACCGCACCTAAAGTTAAGTACACCATAGACGGATAGTTATAGAAATAGCAATATAATAATAAATGTTGATAGCAATATATAGTTATAGAAATTTAAGAAAAAAACTACAACAAAAAAAACTACACTTACTTATTATATGATGCATTATTTTAAATGAAACATAAAAGCTTGAAATTATAATACAATGCATTATATCTACCTACCTATTATTGTTGCTCACACCAACCAACAATGTGTCTAAAATATCTATATTAACTAAATTTAAATTTGAAATAGTCATATAACCCATTAGATATTTGGCTTCAATTATTCAATTATCTTTATACATGTATAATCCAAAATCAATGAATAAAATGGAGAAACTAATATCTAAAAAAGCTTCTCTAAACCTTCTGCATAGTAAAGTACATGGGTCCACCTCCTTTAAACTAACGAACAAAGATCGATTTAGTCCATTGTTATTTATGATAACAATGGCTCCTAAAGCTAAAAACAATAATAATTATAAGCAAATTCAAATGAAAAGAGACATAGTTATCCGTCCGCTTTACAGTTTTACTTGTAAATCTTGTTTTTTTTGTGACTTGAGCAATATGATCCCGAATCTTTCAACCAATAGCATCACAATGAAATGCTTAAAAACTATGGATTATATTAGCCCATAAAATCATGATTTTGAAAACTTCAGATAAAATAAAAAACTAAAGCCAAACAATATATTGTCAACATAACTATTAGCTATTAGGGAGTCAAAGTAGAATTGAATACAATGATATATTGCACTTCAACCAGTATAATAATATGGTCTACACTTATTTGGGGCTTCATATAAAGATTTAAGGTGTGAAATTTTACATGTGCTTATAATGAACGAACAATTGTACAAGTTTTAATTCAATAATAATCATTATTTTATTATAATGATTTGATTACACTAATTATTGAATTAATAATAATAATTGGAATCAAATATATGATTAGTTTTTGTTTCAGGATGGCAGGGATTCTCTTGTTGCAGTTTTAAACAGTTTTAAATAGGTTTGTTGCCATTTTAAATATCTTGCACTTAAATTTTAAATATCTTGCACTCAAAATTATACAGATTTAAATCTTTTAAACAAAGTTTGAATGAACAAAAACATGAAACCACCACTTCATGTTTCGTTTATGACGCCGGATTTTAACCAATTAATAACTTTTAACAACTTCGACATCTTATTTGGACTCATATCCAGCCAAAAGGGCATTTTTATTCATTTGAAACTTGAAATATTATAGTGTGTTTGTATCTGTGTAGAAGTAATGCTATGATTGTTGTTAGCATTACTTCCCAACATTTAATGTTTGAACCATTTCCCACTGCCCTAATCTTTGACCTCCTTCCTCACACAATCATAGCGACAAATCCCTTAGATAAAGAGCACGCTCTCATTTGCTTAACTATATTTCTTTAATCTTGGTTCAATTTGTTGGATTTCTTTATTCTCCACGACGGGTTAAGGATGTTTTTTGCATTGTGATCAGTCCTGGAGTGCCAGAGAGAATAGAAATATGAAGTCCATTGCTGCATTGAATGGTTCGTTGATTTTTCGCAAAACATAGCTTGAGGTTGAAGAAGCTTAAAAGCCAGACAGTAAGTGGTCTATCTGGTTGTAATTCTTTATCAATTCCAAGTCCAACAAACACTAGCAAACAGAAACAATAATGTAGATGTCATTTGTTTACTCACATGTTTTTTATGCAACTTCACTTCTTTTTCGAAGATTCTTTTCCTTGAGGTGCATTGGGTGTCTTTTTGTTCCACTGGTCTACATACTTCCAACACTCGACATATTCTGTAGCCATATCTTCTTGTCCCACCGGTCTACAAGTTAGCAAGCATGGTTGCTAACTTGCTACGACCTCCAACTCTCAGCCCATTCTATAGTCGTGGCGGCCTATCCTTCCAGTGAGACTAGAAGAAAATTACATCTATAAGACAACGAGAGCGAAAGATCACTCTACATCAACAATAAAAGCCTGTTTTAGCTCTACACTAGTAGAAAGAAATGGAACGTGACACCTATATAACATATGTAGGATTTCCATTTGTTCCTATATCTTCAAGGAGAAATACAATCAGTCTTTCCATTGCACTGGAAAAACCTAACTAGTCAATGGATTTTGGAGAATCCCCATGGTAAATAATCTCATCTATATTCCAAATTACACCTATAAAATCAAATTCACTGAAAAGCATCCATCGTAGAAAATTTTCGTCTTCTTCCTTAATATATCACAGAAAAAGGATCATCCTTGTAGATTTTGTTAGCTCCCTAAAGAATAAAGAACAATTCTCGTAGATTGCATATATTTTAAAATCTCAAAAATAAAGTCGATAAGGAATGTATAAGCTTGGTGCTTGGGAGAGTTGGGTTGAAACAACCTTCCTTAGCTTTGCAAGACATCTTTGTTGAACTCTGAATCCATACACACCAACGTCCAACTTCTTTCAAACAATTTTGATATAAATCTCACGCCGTAAGTACTAATCTTGCATTCATAACATAAGTTGTTCACGGTTGAGACCAATTTCACATTAACAACATACTTTGTTTAGGATTCGGGGAGAGAATAACAAGCACTTTAAACTCACGTAGATTTAGATTTAACTTAACTGTATACAACTAGCGAACCACCCCATACAACCTTGATATCTCTATAAATAAGTAATTGTTTATCTATAGTGTACATGCATCTTAAATCACAATCTAACAAATATCGAGACAGATTGTTGCAGGTACTCCTCCAAAGGGATAGATTGTAATGAACTGCTCTCAGGGTTACTCCTCTTTGCCTCATTTGTTGCGTCTAGAGCTTCATCGAAACACTGCTATATTACCCCAGCGTTTTCAGGTATGCTATGTATAGAGATTTATCTGGTAAAGCAAGTAGGTCATCAGGTAAGTTAAAACTGAAAAACTAGCCTAGAAACTGAGAAATTGAGTTCCAATTAATGAGAATGTAAAACAAATATTTGCTTGAACTGCAGACTGGATTTAAAAGTTAAATTTAGTTTAATTGTGAACCTTGAAATAATAATTTCAAGTATAATCTTGTGATTTGATTGGGATTAATGAGGATAACTCAAAGAGCATTTTTTTTGTTCTTTTCTGGTCATGTAGGATCTGAGCAAAATAAGAGAGGTCCCAGATCATCAAGTGCTACAGTCCGTTGATTGTTTATGAATGCGACATCCTGTATGATAGAAACTTAAATTATTTGTCCAAATTTTTAATGAAGTCGGTTTGTTCTAGATATTGGTGGTTCGCTATTTTAAACTAGCTGTCAAAATTTTAAATTTTGCATGAAGTAGTTTGTTCTAGAGGCTGCTGTGGCACTTTGTAAGGTAGACCTAGTTAACTTTCCACAATATCAAAGTACAACACATGGCAGTGGCTAATTCTATTTGTGCATCTATTTTGAAATGCAGCACCTTCTGAAGCTCAAAATTACTACTTACATGTAACTTCATGTACAAGAAAGATCTGTTTGATTTGTGAAGGAGGCATTTGCGGATCCGAATCTTGATGAAAGCCTGAAGACTCGCACTACCTAACAACCATGCATAAATAAGCATAAGATAATACAAATTAAGCTATTAACTCACTAGAGCATTATTTTCTTCTTCAGCATTCATTTCTCTAGTTAATTATCATAAACTGTAACAATCAAAGTGAATTTAGATTTATAAAATACCAGCTCTATTGCATGGGTAAAGGGTTGTAGTTGACCAAAATCTTTAATGACCCAACAACTTCTGCCGAGGTTCTCTTGCATTTGAACCTCTCTTTCGTTCTTTTCCATCTTATGGAATTGTTTTTGAATTTTCTGTAGCACAAGAAGCAAAGCCCGAAGAGGTAGTGTGAGTTACATATTAAGTTTATCCATCACCATCATGGATGCATCAAAGAAAGCAGTAGAATACATAGGAGGCTGTTGAAGCCTCTTGCACGTAACACTTGTTGGAAATATTAATTACTCGCAGATCTGTATCTGATCTCAGTTGATTCTGTCAGATTCCGTATCAGCTCAGATCTTGTCGGTCAGTCTAACAAGAGGGAAGAGTCCACGATTCAACAATCTAAACCAGTGGAATTAACTTCTCAAGCTAGGTTTGTAGGTAAATAGTTATTGCAGCCATTAATGTTCACTAAGAAGCAATTTTTCAGGTTTCCTATAAATAGTAAAAGAAAATTGTAAATCAAGTTAGACACAAAAGATAACAGAAATCTAGGCGAGAAAAATATTAGCAAATAGTGAAGTTGAAGCTCAAGCTTCTATGTGTGTGATTCGATCAAAGCGCTGAAGCTCTGTAAAAGGATCAATCGGTGAGGCGACAAGGTTGTATTACCTTTGTAATTTTCGGACAAGTTATTTATATGAAATAGTTTATGGTTGAAGGCATGTTTATTTAGCTGCAAGTTCTTTCTAGAGTTACTTGTGTAAATGTTGTTTACAATTATGGTTGAGTGAAAGAATTGTGATTTCTTAAATCTTTTAGACTAAGAAATATCATTTGTAAATTCTGACTAAAACCAAACCAGAGAAAATGATTTCACTTAAAAGGGTCGAGTAAAACCGACAAATACTTGTCTAGTCGGTTTCACCAGACAAGTAAAAAGAAAAAGAGATCAGCCTGAAATTTTTAATAGCTGAGCCGTAAACTCAAGTTTAGTCGGCTCGGTTTTGGCTAACTGGTATCAGAGCAAGGTTTAGGAAAGGAATATTTTTGAACTTTCAGTAGCACAGGAAGCAAAGCCCGAAGAGGTAGTGCGAGTTACAGATTAAGTTTATCCATCACCATTGTGGATCCATCAAAGCAAGTAGTAGAAGAGATAGGAGGTTGTTGAAGCGCCCTGCCGACGTTTAACTAGGGCCACAAGAACACTACCGTCTTGGACGTAACGCTTGCTGAGAGAAGCGTTCAGATCACTAGTAGCATGGTCTCCACGCTCAATGCTCAACGAAAAAAAGGTAGCGTTCCATTGGATTTGAAGGTCGATGTTCCTGTAAAGATAAAAAAGGGGGAAATTTAAATTAATGAAGATTAAGTTCAGTGTGCGCTGTAACCTGGTCATCAACAGGCTCGACGCCAATGCCCACTTTAGCGTCTGTGCGAAGAACTGTAAGTTGGCACAGGTAAAGCTGTGAGGATTGTCATAGAGCTAAGCAGGGAGCATGTGAAGAGTATTGTTCCATTGCTATCCCTAGAACCATCTTTTGAAGAGAATCATGGCATTCCAGTTTGGTGGCACCTGTACTACATGTAGATGCACATATTACATGTTGTGCCACATGGAATATGGGAAATCACACTCAAACCCTATTAGCATTATTTGAAAAGTATAACATATGCAAATCTAACATCTAATGCTAGCAAGTTTGCTAGCATTATTATAAAAAACACTATAAACTTATTAAATACATGAATTCATTTATCAGTTTATCTAAGTTTCAAAAGGATAACACCTTCAAGACTTATTAAATACATGAATTCATCTATCAATTTATTTAAGTTTCAAAAGGATAACACCTTCAAGTTTTTTATTTGATGAAATCGCGGTGTTAGGTTTTTAGGTTTTTTATTGGATGAAAGGGTCGTTGTGTATTGTTAAACTTTACCCTGCCAAATATTCAATGCATAGTGAAATAGTAAATAGGGGCTAGGGAGTAACACTATTAATACATGTGTCCAAAGCTCTCTTGTGTATACTGGTAGTTAATAATAGTAACTGAATTCTACAGAGGTGTACATACACTACCCCCCTCTGGATTTGAACCTCTAACCTCCTTTTGGGAATATATTAAACCCACTCACAACTTAGGATAAAATAATTAATCATTATTTGATTAATTATTCACCCACTAGCTTAATTAGGTGGCACCTTAAAGTCAATGCATGCCATCTATATCCTAGGAATGAGTTATTTCTGATTATGGGTTCATCTAGAATTAGTATGCAGGACCTTATAGCAGATTCTGCTTTTTTTCTGCTTTTTCTGCTTTTTCCTGCTTTTCTATGGATAAGATAAAAGCTAGTCAACTAGGAAACTAGGAGCTTTTGTTTCCAACACATCCTCCATTAGTTTTTCTCCATTTTCTAGGATCAGCATGTTATTTCCATCTCCTTGACAACTCACTCATGCTTTTTCCAACTTGTGAGGTCCTTGATAGATTTAGCAAGTGCTTTATCCACCTATGGGGGTTTGCTATATTTTGGTAAGTTAGCCTTTTTGAGTTTTATGAGTTGTTTCCATACAATTTGACTTCCCCATGAGGGATGTACTATTTATGTATTCTATTATTCATAATTATTCAATGGAAGGATACACACAAATATTCATCTCTTCATTCATGTGATTCAGTCTCTTTTCTTCTCTCTATTTTTCTTGTGTATGCTTGTGAGAATTCTTAGTAGCAAGATCTATTTCCTGTGCTTATTTTTAGCATCATTGCACATAGCATTGATCTATTATTTCTACATGGTATCAGAGCTACAAGGTTGATCAAGTTCTACAAAGTTGAGGAGCGCTTCCAGTCTCCTATCCCTCTTTGAAGAAGAGCTTATCTAGCTTACAAGCTTTTCTCCTAGTTTGTTTTGCAGGTTGCAGAGAGTATCTCTTAGATCATATCAACAAATTCAATATGGATTCAAAATTTCCTCTACTATCTCCTTTCAACTATGCTGATTGGAAGCGAAAGATGAGTGCATACTTGAAGAGGCAATGTCTCTTTGATGTCTCCATTGGTGCATTGAGTGAACCTGAGTCTTATGAAGAGAAGATTGATTG
Source organism: Pseudotsuga menziesii (assembly GCA_001517045.1). Taxonomy (NCBI): domain Eukaryota; kingdom Viridiplantae; phylum Streptophyta; class Pinopsida; order Pinales; family Pinaceae; genus Pseudotsuga; species Pseudotsuga menziesii. The sequence continues at coordinate 41,572 of LPNX010840821.1, read as the reverse complement.
GCTAAATAATTGTGATAGAGCTTATGGAATTATGTGTTTGGGAATGTCTCCAAATATATATCATCTCATAGATTCTGTTGAATTTCCATATAAGCTTTGGAAAATTTTGGACAAAGCTTTTGGTTTGCAGGAAATTGAAGATGAAGCATGGAGCCAACCTAGCATCTCCTCTTGTTCTCTTTCTCAAGATTTCTTGGCCTCTACATTCTCTGATGAAGTTGATCATGATGAAGAATTTTCTCATACAGTTCATGTTGCTGCTGCCCTCTTTCATTCGAATGCTTGCTCCTTCAATGAAGAAGCAAATATTGAAGAGCCATCTTTTTCTGTGTCTCTTGAAGGTGATTTTTCTTCTTGTGATACTATTGATGAAAAAGAAGTAACATATGGAGCTGCTGCTGATATTGATTATGATCCTATAACCCATTCATTGTTCTCTCAATATCCTATCTTAGATTCTGAGATCTATGTGCCAGATCCTTCACACCTCTTGCTTACCTCTCTCATTGATGGTGTGCAACCCAGTGACTTCCAGGATGTTTGCTTTGCCACATCAAGCCTTATTTGTGTCATACCACTTACCTTACTTGATCTCATGAGCTTCAGAATATCCTTCTTTGATCTTGGCATCAATACTCAGAGCCTTCTTGAAGATTGTGAACATCTTATTCTGCCCATCCATCATTTAGATTTTTACACCTATCAGTTTTCCCGAGTTGTTCATAATTTTCCTAGTCTAGCCCTATATCCTCATGGAGCCACTGAAGCCTTTGTCTTTGCTGTTCCATATGCTAATGTTTCTGATATATCAGAGTTTTATCAGCCTCATATCAGATCTATACAGGTGCTACATCAGATTGGAAGATTGACATGTGATTCACATCACAATTTTGCAGCTATTCAGGTAATTGGGTGTGAAATAAATTGCCTTATTTTTTGTACTCTTTGGGAAGGAGAATGCACATATCTCTTTTCCATTTCAGATTATGTTTGCAGATCAGAGTTTGACAGCAGAAAGAAGCATTTAGATAATGCTCCTACTTCATCAGTTGATGAGATACACGGATTCTCTCCTCTTCCTTCTTGCAGGTTCTACACTCCAGCGCATGATCATGGAGTTCATGATTTCTTCAGCAAGTCCTTCATCCAGAAGCAGTTCAGTCAGCTCATTAAAGTGAAGATGAAGATATGTTGAAGACATATTTCAAATTTTGTGCCTTGTCCTATCTTGAGGGAGGATTTTCCCCATGTGGTTTTGCCTCTTTGCTCACTTTTCTGGACATAATAATTGTAAAAGGGTGACCATAGCCTTGTTGCTGGGCCCTATATGCATCCATATGCATCCATATTTTTTGTCATAGCATCATAAAGTCAGACTTATAGGGGGGTGTGGGAATATATTAAACCCACTCACAACTTAGGATAAAATAATTAATCATTATTTGATTAATTATTCACCCACTAGCTTAATTAGGTGGCACCTTAAAGTCAATGCATGCCATCTATATCCTAGGAATGAGTTATTTCTGATTCTGGGTTCATCTAGAATTAGTATGTAGGACCTTATAGCAGATTCTGCTTTTTTTCTGCTTTTTCTGCTTTTTCTTGCTTTTCTATGGATAGGATAAAAGCCAGTCAACTAAGAAACTGGGAGCTTTTGTTTCCAACCCATCCTCCATTATTTTTTCTCCATTTTCTAGGATTAGCATGTTATTTCCATCTCCTTGACAACTCACTCATGCTTTTGCCAACTCGTGAGGTCCTTGATAGATTTAGCAAGTGCTTTATCCACCTATGGGGGTTTGCTATATTTTGGTAAGTCGGCCTTTTTGCGCTTTATGAGTTGTTTCCATACAATTCGACTTCCCCACGAGGGATGTACTATTTATGTACTCTATTATTCATAATTATTCAATGGAAGGATACACACCAATATTCATCTCTTCATTCATGTGATTCAGTCTCTTTTCTTCTCTCTATTTTTCCTGTGTATGCTTATGAGAATTCTTAGTAGCAAGATCTATTTCCGGTGCTTCTTTTTAGCATCATTGCACATAGCATTGATCTGTTATTTCTACACTCTTAAGAGGAAACACATGCTCTTAACCATTAGGCCCACTCATATTATACTAAAATCCAATAGAGAAGGGAATAGACTTAGAGTGTATTAAAAATGTTTTATGTAGAGGGTTCACTCGAAATAAGGGTGAGATAAAATTGGAGAAAAGTGACATAGATTTAGGAAGAATAATAAAAGATATTATGATGGAGAATTTTGCATTATAATATAATTTTATATTGAAAATTTTAAATTAATAATGAAATAAAAGTTTTTAATAAAAATATTTATTTGATAAAACAACATAAAATAAAAAAATATTTGGTGTTAATGTTTTCTTTTTATTTTGATAACCAACATTAATTTTTTAATTGTTTTCTATTTTTTTATATTATATTACTTTACTTTGTTTATGGAGTTCTTAATATTACATTACTTTACTTTGTTTTCTCTTCATAATATAACTAGCATTTGCACCAAGAGGTGCAAAAAAATGCCGAGAGGGTAAAAATATTCTGACTTTCCGCAAGCCAACCTTTGTGACTTACCTTGGGAGCTGCATATTAATACTCAGTTTTGAAATTTTAGGTTAAGACATTTTGAGTAAATAAAATTTATGTTTGGTATTAAAGTTTCAAACTTGTGCATTTTTAACCTCTGCTTAAAATTGAGTTTTATTAAGTAAAAGAAACTGAAACTTGAAATTTAAAGTTATCAATGTCCTATTTTTTCCATTAAAAACAACGTATGGTCGAATTTAAATTTTGCAAGATGTGCGTTTCAGATTTTCGACATTATGCATTTCCATATGGTTGTATCTTAGTAACAGTAATCATAATAATTTCATGAATAAATTGGATTGAATTCAACTCTAATATTTTTTCGATTTCCGAAATCCCAAATCGAAATCGAAATACCGAGGAATCGAAGATAAGGAATTTAAATTTCACAATATGTGCATTTCGGATTTTGGACATTATGCATTTCCATAGGGTTGTATCTTAGTAACAATCATTATAATAATTTCATGAAGAAATTGGATTGAATTCAACTCTGATATTTTTCTGATTTTTGAAATCCCCAATCGAAATCGAAAGACTGGGGAATCGAAAATCGGGAATTTAGAATTTTTTTTTAAAGAAAAACCTAAGTCCAATATTTTCCATATCGGAAACCGGAGTTCTCACATGGATTTTGTTTGAATGATTGTTTCTCGATTTGCGATTTGTCTAAATTTCTTATTTTCGACATATAAATATTATGATAGGACATTTATGAATTTTGATTTCCGTACAATCAACTCAGAGATATCTGCTTCCCAATTTCTGATTCTGCATATTTCAGATATCGGAAATGGGGAATATCATTTTATATTTTAATAATGTTCATTTGTCTAATTGTAGACTTTTTCTTTTCCATATCGGAAAGCGGAGATCTCACATGGTTTTTAATTGAATGGTTGTTTCCCAATTTGTGGTTTGTCTAAATTTCTTATTTTCGACATATAAATATCATGATAGGACATTTATGAACTGGGAAATGTATGGGACAAGGGAAAGGCATTAGCATCGTAGTCAACAAGTAATTTGTATCTTATTTAAGAATTATCTAATTTAAACTTTAATTCGTACAATCAATATAAAAAACAAAAAATGAATAATGTGGTTAAGTGAATATTAAAGAAAAGAACATGATATTAAAAAGACCAGAAAGATGAAATAAACTAAAAATCGGAAATGTAAATGTTTGGTGTTTGGTTGAACTTGTCTCTTGATCCATAAGAAATATACGGTCAATATTATCTTTTCCCTTGTAGATGGATTTTTAAAGAATTGAACTTAAGATTTTTCAGTTTGGCGAGAGTTTTTAACTATGCATTTCCTGTGTCTGAGCGTGTAGATTCGTGATTTTGACAATCGGAAACTGGAGTTCCCACATGGGTTTTAACTGAATGGTTGTTTCCCAATTTGTGATTTGTTTAAATTTTTTTATTTCTGACATATAAATATTATGATAGGACATTTATGAATTTGGATTTCCGTACAATCAATTCTCATGTTTCTGATTTCCGAAACCCTCAATCAAAATTGGAAGATTGGGGAATTAGATATCGGGCTTAGGTTTTTTTTCAAATAATTTCCTGGCTTCGCGATTTCTAATTCCCTATATTTAGGATATCAAAAATGGGGAATGTCGTTTTATATGTTAATAACATTCATTTGTCTGATTTTAGACTTTTTCTTTTCCATATCGGATAGCAAAGATCCCACATGGTTTTTGACTGAATGATTGTTTCCCAATTTGCGATTTGTCTAAATTTCTTATTTTCGACATATAAATATCATGATAGGACATTTATGAATTCAGAAATGTATGGGACAAGGGAAAGGCATTAGCATCACAGTCAACAAGTAATATGTATCCTATTTAAGCATTATCTAATTTAAACTTTAATTTCCATACAATCAATATAAAAAACAAAAAATGGATAGTGTGGTTAAGTGAATATTAAAGAAAACAACATGATAGTAAAAATAGCAGAAAGGTGAAATAACCTAAAAATCAGAAATGTAAATGTGAAATCAGAAATGTAAATGTTTGGTGTTTCATTGAACTTGTCTGTTGATCCATAAGAAATATACGGTCAAGATTATTTTTTCCCTTGTAGATGGATTTTTAAAGAATTGAACTTAAGATTTTTTAGTCTTGCCAGAATTTTTAACTGTGCATTTCCTGTGTCTGAGCGCATAGACTCATGATTTTTTCCTGTAAGTTTTTACTCGCTGACTGTTTTTTCCAGTAAATTTAAACTCTCGGTTGTTTTTAGAAATGGTTGTTAAAATTCAATCAGAGAAGGTATCTGCTATGACCAAGAATAGGAAATCTAAAATGGTTCTTCAAGAGCAGAAAATCAAAGATCCCAATCCCGTTGTTTTCACTGACATGAGTGGGTATGTGGCTGAATCCTCATATGTGGACTGGTCCAGAATTTATTTTATTTTTGACAGTGATGATTTTTCCTCTGTTACTAATGACCAACATTTTTACATGAACATACACAATTCTCAGCTCCATTGCATTACGGAAAGACCTCCTTTTATGCCTTACACGAACCCTATTAAGTGGGAATTGGATCACGTTGACCTTAACCAACAAATGTTTAATGATATTGACAATGTCTCTATTTCTTCATTTGGTCCAGAAGTGTTTTCTAGGGCTTATGGTTTGAAAACTCCCAAGCAGTTTTTCTCGACGAAATTTTTCTACAAATTCCTTTCCAAATTGAATTACAACCAAGTGGTGAAATGTTGGCTGGAAGACCCAACACTAGTGATTCCTATTTCACTTTCGGTATATCCAGTTTCTTGGTTCAGAGAGCCTTTCTCGTTGTCGACGGCCATGTTTTGCAGGTTATATGGCTTACCTAACTATTCCTTATTAAAAAAGAAATGGGTCCCTATGGAGAACCATGTTTTGCTTACAAGTGATTCGTTCTACTGGGCGCAGATTATGTTATTAGATTTTCGGGGGGAAATTAAAAAGTATCAGAGAACCCCAGGGAACCGAAAACCATCATTAGAGGAATTTTGGGGTCTAAAATGGGCCTCCTAAAGAAAATAATAAAATAATAGTTAAAATAATAAAAAAATATTGATTAATTTTGGAGGAAGAAAGAAAAAAGCTACTTTTTGTGTTCGTATTTTCGACATATCTCCCTGTGTTTTTACTCAAATTTCGATCGAGAGAGCTCGTTGGATGCGGAATCAAATTCTGCATCCAACGAGTACCCACACTTCATACTTTTGACGGACCCCTCTACCCCCAAAAAAAGAAATACCTAAAATAAACGTGATGATGATGTCATCATCACTTTTTTTCAGGTATTTCTTGTTTTTGGGGTAGCGGGGTCCGTCAAAAGTATGCAGTGTGGGTACTCGTTGGATGCGGAATCAAATTCCACATCCAACGAGCTCTCCTGATCAAAATTTGAGTAAAAACACAATGAGATATGTCGAAAATACGAACAAAAAAAGTAGTTTTTTTTATGACAAATATGTCAATTCAACCATTATGGTTGACTTATTTTATTGAAATTCTATTGATTCTTGAATTCCAACTCACAAAAACTTATTTTGGCACGTTTTCTTATAAGGCCCATTTTAGACCCCAAATTTCCTCTAATGATTTCTACCTGTCAGGGTTCGTTATCGATGCATTCTGTGCGTGTTCTTGTTTCTCGTAGCTAAATTGGGATTGGAAGGAGAAATGCCCACTTGTTGATATATATTGCGCTGATATGTGGGACGACAATTTCATACCTCATGTTTATGGGCTCTGTGACCTATTTCATGGGTCAATGTATTGTAAAATTTTTAAAGTTGATGCCCCTGCATTTTCTCAAAAATCTAGGGAACTCATTTCTGAGTATGGCAACTGGTATGTAGGAGAATATTTATCTTACATAAGGATTTGGGGTAGCAATATAGTGCACTTGCTTTTGAGAATTGTTCTAGACCGAATGGTGCTTCAAAATTTTTCCTATCAGCTGTGATTGATGGGGATTTTTCCAAGTTGACCAAACACAAGAATAAGGTGTGGCCTAAATTTACCATGATTCTTGGCAATCCTACGATACAAAATACTGGTCATGCGTGTTTGTTGGGAAAGGATATTTCTGTTATGAGCTTGGGAGAGGTATTCAAAAGAATGCATGATCAGGTGGGTTTTTTGCATAATCTATTTGCTCATGAGCATGCCAAATTTCAATATGTTCATGAAAATGAGCCTGATGATTCCATGATGCGAGAAGCTTCCACTTTTCAGGAGGCGATTCGTAAAATCAATGATCCAGAGACAAAGTCGCATTAGTACGCGTATGAAAAGGATCTTAAGAGAAAAATTCTGCTAGAAAGAGCAAATAAATTGGAACTAAATCAAGATATTAACAAGGAGAAGAAATAACAAGAAGTGAGAGAATATTTAGCAAGGTCTGCTATTGTTGCTGCTATTCGATCTAAGGACAAGGGAAAAGGTGTCCTTCAAGGCCCATCTAGCCCCTCTCTTTGCAAAATGGAAGATACGTTGGAGAAAAGGGGTTGAACTCAAAATAAATTTTGAAAAACTGGGGTAGGAACCGTACCTATTTGAGAAGTAGAAGAGAGAATAAGAAGCGAGAGAACATGCAGCAAGGTCTGCTCCTACTGTTGGTGCTCAATCTAAGAATAAGGGGATAGGTGTTCTTGAAGGCCCATTGAGCCCCTTTCTTACAACAATCGAAGATATGTCAGAGAAAAGGGTAGAAATCAAAAGCAATTTTGAAAAAGTCAGTTCTCAATTGCAATCTAAGATAGAGTTAACTGAAATAAATCCTAAAAGGCTGAATACTGTAGCAGTTTCTGAACAGGCTCAACTTCCAGAAGCATGGAAAAACGAAAAGCTGATTTCTTCGATCTCAATTCGCAAGAAAGAGGATAGGCTTGTTCAAGAATGTTTGATGTCAGATACAATTGTACAAGAATATTCTATGCAAAATGTAATTTGTTTATCGTCAGCTCAGATTGAAAGTCATTGTCAAAAACCCATAATTTTTGGAAAGTTAAAAATTTTGAAAATACAGATAATCTTCATTAATGCAGTCAACTAATTGTTTTAATTAGTTATATGTTAATGATTTCATAATCTGAATTATCTACTTGATTATGTTTAATTTATAGAATAATTCTTTTTCAGTTTAATGACTTGTTTTTCTTTGCGACCACAAGGTGGAACTGTCTTGGTATTCTGGGCTTACTTAGCTTTTGAGCTAATGCAAAAAGTTTACCTGCTCTTACAGATTTACAGGTAAGAAAGATCCGGTGCTGCTTGTCAATAATCATTACGCATACAGATATATGTTTGTTGCAAAAAATAGCTCAGTAAAAGAATATAAATGCTATTCAATTTCAAATGCTTTATGAGGTAAAACCATTAAATCGTTATTCTTTTTAAAAACACCATGGAAACAAGATTCAGTCCTATCAACATTGGTGACAGCGGATTTTTCTCTAGTAGTTGTAATTTATAGTTCTTATTGCGTACTAAACTTCTTCGATGTTTACCATAGTTGTCGTGTGTGTAAATGCCTTAAATCTTTCTTTGCATGAAGACTAAGGATAGCAAGGTTATTACGTTAAAGATCAATCTTTAATTGTGAACATATACTATTTATGTCATGATAGATTTGGTTACTCCTTGTGATAAGTAATGCACATTGATAAATGAGTTTTTGTACCAATATTCCAACTTCTAAAGTTTTGAAGTTTAAAAGAATTATAACATTATTACAAGCTGCTCTTAAAAAGAGTTAAGTTAGTGTTGATGCACTGAGTTCTTTTACACATAACTTATTTGGAAGATAATATCCAGTCATGGTGATTAAATCATCGAAAGTTATATGATGTCAACCCTGAGAAATACTATAATGCTTAATATTTTTTTTGTCTACAAACTTAATGGTTTATACAACAAACACTTAAATACAAAACTAGAGCTATTCTCACAAGATGGGTATCTTATCATGAATAGGTTCTATGAATTTCCTTTTATAGTTATTAAAAGGCATATCCTTAATGGGTTTATAACCATGGAAAGAATGAAGATCATGTTAGTATAATAATGGGTAGTAATATTGACCCTGCCCTTGATGAGCTTATAGGCATAACTTTTATGTTGATGAATCTTTTGTTAAATGATAAGTGGCTTAACCCTTTCCATACTTATAATAGTTTGTTGAAAGATTATTTTGCAAAGTATAAATAAAAGGGTCATGAAATGGAGCGCGCCATAATGAAAATATGGTTTAACCTTGATCTAAGTTTTATAAACTTTTATTATAAGCCTCCTTTACTTGTATAAAGTGCTAGGTCATGCATTGCTATGATATAATCCTACCCTTTTTTCTAAGGTTTCTTTGGTTTAATTTTACAGCATGAAGGCTGGGTTGACATTCAATATTAATGAACCTTGTAGAATCTTCACCCATCGCGTGATTTGGATGAGAAATCATTTGGATGATTGCATGCTAGAACTATACAGTTTTACCCACTGCATGCAAATAATTAGTTTGTCTATGTGGACTCGTTGTAGCCATGTGTTGTGAGGTTAAAAAGGCAGTCTCGAACCCTAGATTTAACATTCCCTCTGTCACCTTCGGGCCTCCAGCTGCTCTGCTTCTATCTTCTTGTCTGCACTGTCGCTTACAACTCGTTGCTGGTAGTCTTTCTGCTTGCTTCGACACCTCATGATCTCGCCCTGAACGCTCAATAGAGAAGTGCTGTCACACAAAAATTGTTTGTTGCTTGGGCTAGTTTAGTGGTTCATTCTCCAGGGTTTCACCATCGCGGCTAGCTCAGTCAAGAACCTTCCGATTGTAAAAAGTCTCCTTCCTCTTTGTCCTGGTGGTGAGAGTTGTGGTCTTACATTTTCTAGAGTTGCTGGGGCATAGGGTTTTGCAGCATATTGTATTTGTGTTGAAGAACGATTGCGGCCCAAGTGTTTACACTTGCTTGGCTAGTTGCTTCAACTCTCGGTCGTCGTTGGTAGATACTGTGTTAGTAATCTCTGACTTCCCTGTGGCAAATAAAGGTTTGGCTCCTCCTCACGTTGGTGGCTGCACTGCTGTTTTTTGGTGGTTACGTTTTAGTCAAGATTTGAGGTAAGAATTTCTATTATCATCTTCCTTATTTCTGCACTTCTATTTTGTTAGAAGTCTACTTAAATAAGAAAGGCATTGACAATATATGTTTGATGTTCACAGGTATCAACTTGTCCTACCGCGTGGATTGGTGTGAGGTTGTGACAACTGCTTGCTCACGGGTAAGCCTTGGATATCCCATGACAGTTCTTCCTTGTTCAGTCCGTTATAGGACATTTGAGGGTTGGTCTCTGTGGCCTGCAAAACCCTTGTGGTTTTGGTTTACTTGGGTTTATTTTGCTCGTTGTTTCTGTTAAAGAAAAAGCCCTTGATTTATGCGGGGCTTCCGGCTTAGGCCGTGACTGTAAGTTTTGATTTTTGATCTGTTTACTTGTGTATATATATGTAAAAAAAAAAAAATGAAAGAAGGCTAGTAAGCCGTACTCTGTTAATTTTGTTTGAAGCCGAGAGGCATTAGAAGAGCTTAAACTCTTTGGTTTAACACCTCTGTTGTAAATTTTGAGGTATTAGGGTTTTACCCTAACTTGGCGATATGAAAATGTATTTACAGTTTCTTTAAATTATCTCCTATTTATAATATACTTCTGTAATTTGGTTATTACTTATATTGTGTAATGGATGGTTTAGCTTGGTGAATCGAGCATGTTTATACTCTGTTAGTTTATTTCCTGTGAGTTATTGCATTTGAATTTCACCCTGTAATATTATTTAAATATTACCTGCTAGGATATGTGTACATTGTTTTTATATTATCTTTCTTTAATTTATTCTATTTTAAAGAAGTTTCTAAATATTGTTTTATAATTGTTAACCTTTCGAATATAAGTAATTTAATGTTCTTATCATTGTATTTATGTAACTGATAGTTACATCTTTTAAAGTAAGTAATTTATATTTACTTAATATTTATTATAATAGGATATGAATGTTGTTTTACCTACAAACAATATTGTTCCTATAATTATATACATTATGTATGTATTTAGTTTATTTATAGATGTAAAATGAGGAAGTATTTTGTTATTATATTCTTATACTTTCTATATGAAATAATTTATAAAGAAATTCCTCTTGTATCTATATTATCTATATAGATTATAACACTAAAATTTATAAATAAAGGTAATAACAATTAACTGTATTTCTTTCTTTAGGTAATTAGTAGTTTTGTTTAAATTTCTTACTTGCAGTTTGGTTGCTATAAATACATTAGTTTTTTTATTCTAAACAGGAGAAGAAATAGACTGAAGATATGAAAAGCATTTTTATTTAACCTAACACTACACATTTCAACTATTATTTCTTTTCCTTTGGTTTCAAAAAAATAGATATAAAGATTACTGAAATGAATGATGTATAAAGAACTGTTGATCTATCAAACATACTACTGTTAATATAATGATATAGTTTCTTTCCCCTTTACTAATAATCTGGCATTCACTGTCTAGGTCTAACCCTACTCCATGTACATAATACTATTTCTTCTGGTAACAAATAAAAGAAAACACACATTCTCATAATCAAGCTAACATCTTATTTTAATTTTGCATCATACTATCTTCATTTAAATACACCACCTGTGCTCAAGTACGATCTGAGTTACTCCAGATGGGGAAAAACATAGGTAGGATTTGTTTCTCATTAAGAATGAATTCGTTACTAAACAAGCTAAGATATTCTATCCTCTAAGTTTTTACACTATAAACTGCAAATGCACCATTCAATCACACACAGATTAATAACACAGAAATTAATAAATAGCAGAACCTATTCTTAAAGCTTGGATGGCAACAAAAATGGGAGGCCATTCCTCCCTACGAACTCCTGGAGAGCACTCAAACAACGACTCCTCAGAACCCCCAAGCTTGCTCTGGTCTCCCTGGCTAGAACTAGGTGCAGCAAATAATCAAGAACTAGTCCTGAGACTCAATAGCAGTCTTGAACTTATCAGTCAAATATTTCAGCTAGAAAGCTGTATCAGATCAAGTTACTACAACTTATCCCTCAAACACCTTCCTTACAGTTTTCCATTTTTCCCAATGAATTCCTTGAAGTGCATTCCACCTGAATGATTCTTCTCGTGGAAAATATTTGAGCAGCCTCAGCTCTCTACATTGGGCACTTTTAAAAGACTACCTAGGTCTTTTTGGGTTAGTTGTCATTAATTGAGCCACTTGCTTTGATCCCACTTTCTTGGGGGATCATGACCCCAAATGTAGGGAAGTTTCCATCTACAACATAGGAAGTGTTTGAGGATGCTGCCACTTGTCTTTTGCTCTCCACCTAGTTCCTTCCACCAGTTTGACCAGTAACACTCTTATTAACAGCTCTCCCCAGTTGTTGTCTCCCCTTTTTATTTATTAAAAATAAAATATTCAGAATTACATTCCACGTCTTTTGACCCTGCTGAGTCATCAGTTTCTACTTAGCATTAAATTTAACATAATGTCTTAGGAATCAAATTAAAACAAATAACATTATTTTACAAAATTGGGTTATGTGACATACAGACCCCCTTAAAATATAACATCGTCCTTGATGTTATTTATTCTTCATCCTCCGAAGTCCCCTCGAATAGATTTGGGTATGATTCCTGCATCCTACTTTTCAATTCCTAGGTGGCTTCTTCAGGACTAAGGTGCTTCCATTGCACCTTCACCTGTCCAATGGTTCAGTTCCGAAGTGTAATTTCCCTCCTCCCGAGGATACAGTTCGGTTCCACCAGAATTTCTCCTTCTGGTTCCACCTGTACAACATTCCAATCAACCACATGAGTAGCATCATGAACATATTTCTTTAAAACAGAGATATGAAAAACATTATGTACTTTCAAGTTAGGTGGTAATGCTAGTTGATAAGAAACTTGACCAATCCTAGACAAAATTTCAAATGGACCACAATAACGTGGTGCTAACTTTGCACAACTCCCCAGTCTTAGAGAGCTTTTCTTTGGCCTTACCTTGATGAACACATGTTCACCTACCTAGAACTCCTTGGGAGTTCTTTTCAAGTCTGCTTGACTTTTCTTCCGATCCTGTGCCACCTTCAGATTTCCCTACACTTGCTTCACAATTTCCTCCATTTCTTTCAACAAATATGGACCTAATACTAATCTATCTACTGGATTATTCCAAGAGATAGGAGTGTTGCATTTTCGTCCATATAAAATTTCAAATGGACTAAATTTAGCTGATGACTGATAGTTATTGTTATATGCAAACTCTGCTAGATGTAAATAATCCTCCCACTTACTTGGCTGATCTTTCACATACATTCTCAATAAATCCTCCAGTACCTTATTTACTCTTTCAGTTTGTCCATATGTTTGAGGATGGAAGGAAGTACTGAAATTCAATGTTGTATTTAATCCTTTAAACAAGGACTTCCAAAATTTTCCTGTAAACTTAGGATCTCTGTCTGAGATTATAACTTTCGGTACTCCATGTAAATGAAAAATATGCTTTAGGGAGATATCAATGATATTGGCAGCCTCGTAAGTAGTTTTAATAGGTACAAAATGTGTTTCCTTGCTTAACTTATCAACCACTACCATAATAGAGTCATTCTGATTCTGATTTCTAGGTAGTCTAGTAATAAAATATAAGCTAATCACTTCCCATTTCCAGCTAGGAATAAGCAAAGGTTGTAGCAAACTAGCTGGGTGTTGGTGTTCGGTTTTCACCTGTTGACGTTCCAAACACCTTGCAATGTATTCAGCTACTTCAGTTTTCATGTTTGGCCCAAAATATTATTTTCTTAGCATGGTTATAGTCCTTTGATAACCTAGGTGTCTTGAATATGGTGTTTTATGGACTTCATCCAGAATTATCAACTTAACTTTAGGGTGAATCCACGGACCTGGGTAACACTTTTTGGCAAGCACATTTCGGCAAACACAAAAAAATGCACCTCGATCGAGGGCTTCTTAAGCCCTTGACCGAGGTCTTAATATCTCGACCGAGCTTTTATCAAGCCCTCGACCGAGGTATTGTGGGCTTTAAAAACCCCCGGTCGAGGGCTTAAAAAACAGACTTAGCCCTCATTCAAACAAATGGAAAATTTACTGTTCCTTGCAGAGGTGTAAATCCTGCCATTCCTAGCACATAACTGAGCGGAGTTGATACCGATAGATTCACCAACGAATCTTCTATCCATTGACGTATCATACACGCATTTTGGAATTCATATGATATTTATTTTTTAATTACTTCTAAAACTTATACTTAGAAAACCACACTGCAACTTCGAAGCAGCTCAAAGAAAAATCCGCAGAGTTAAAAATACACAGCCAAAAAATTCTTAAAAATGCACACATCACATATCGACGTGTCCTCTTCAAAAGGGTATCTTTGGTTTTTCAATTTTTGAAAAAATAGAAAAAATTCCTTTACGTGGACAAATATGTGTTTAAAACGATGCTGAAATCGAATGTGGTCACTTTCGAAAAATAATAAATAATTGTATAATGCAAAAAAAATTAACAAAAAAATATGCACATCACACTCCATTTTATGTAGATCATGATGATATATTTATTTTTTTTAAATTATTAATGCAAGATTGAATTACTCTACGTGGACACAAGCCACTTATTAGCTTCTTCAAATTTTTAAGGTCACACAGTTCATTAAATGCAAAAATTCACACATTAAATGACATCAGAATATTTTTAAAAAAATATCACTGTGAAGCCAACATAATATTCTACAATTTGTTTTTTTACTGCAAGTCAAAATTCACATGGCATATATGCGTTTTGAGGGCTTCTATCTAGCACATGAGTAAAAAATCAGGTTTTCATCGCCAAATTTGGCCAAAAAGTGTTACCCATCTTCATGGAATCACCCTTTAGGTACATTAGGTACATAGAGTTTATCTTTAAATAATCAAAATTCATTTTCATTTAAACTATAACCTTTTATTAAGCTTTCTGTAGGTTCTTACTTAGCTGTAATTTGCAATTTCTCATAAATTTCATCTTGTTTTAGCCCTTCTTTAAGCTGTTCATTTAAATCTGAAACGTAAGTGTTGATTGCTATTGTAAAGTTCAACTTTGCATTTCTGCTTAATGCATCAGCCACCTTATTTTCCTTACCCTTTATATGCTGGATTTCAAAGTCATACTCGCTTAAGAAAGCTAACCACCTAGCTTGTCTAGCATTTAAATTAGGCTGATTTAGAAGATATTTCCGTCATTTATTATCAGTCATTAAAATAAATTTTCTGCCAATTAAATGATGTCACCACATTTTTAAGGTGTGTATTACAGCTGCTAGTTCTAGATCATAAGTTGCGTAATTTTTTTCATGAATTTTTAACTTTCTAGACTCATAGGCGATGACATGCCCTTCTTGAGTCAGAACACCGCCTAAGCCATCATTACAGGCATCAGTGCATACTATGAAGTCCTTATTAGGATCTGCTATTCTTAGAATAGGTGCACTAGTCAATAGAGTTTTTAACTTCTTAAATCTTTCTTCACATTTCAGGTTCCAGTCAAATTTCTTTCCTTTCTTTTGCAAGGAAGTTATCGGATTTTCTATCCTTGAAAATCCTTCAATGAACCTCCGGTAATAATCGGTAATTCCATGAATGACCTAACATCCGTTACATCTTTAGGAACTGGCCAATCTTCGATTGCCCGTATCTTTTCAGGATCTACAAAAATCCCTTCCTTGGTCACTACGTGACCTAGATACTGAATTTCATCCCTAAAGAAGTCACACTTACTAAACTTCACGAAGAGTTGATGTTCTCGCAACTCTTGCAAAACAATTTTTAGGTGTTCTTTATGTTCTTCTTCCATTTTTGAGTAAATTAAGATGTCTTTGATAAACACGACCACAAACTTATCTAAATACTTATGCATTATATTGTTCATTAAGCATATAAAGACAGCTGGGGCATTAGTAAGCCCGAATGGCATTACGACAAACTCGTAGTGTCCATATCTTGTTCTAAAGGCTGTCTTGAAGATATCTTCATCTTTAATTCTTACTTGATGATATCTTGACCTCAAATCTATCTTTGAAAACACCGTGGCTCCACATAGTTGATCAAACAGATCATCTATGCGGGGCAATGGATATCTATTTTTAATAGTCATCTTGTTTAGCTGACGGTAGTCTATGCATAGTCGCATAGTTCCGTCTTTCTTTTTAACAAAGATGACCGGTGCTCCCCAAGGAGACACACTAGGTCAAATGTACTTTTTACCAATTAACTCTTTTAATTGTGATTTTAACTCATTGAGTTCCAATATGTTCATTCGATAAGGAGCCTTTGAACTAGGTACCGCACCTGGTACCAGTTCAATGGTGAAATCCAATTCCCTCCTTGGAGGTAATCCTAGAATTTCTCTTGGGAATACGTTAGTATATTCTTTTAAAACATGAATATTTTCTATTTTTAACTTATCTGTTTTAGTTTTACCTTCCTCATCTGTAATAGTTACTGCATAGGCTTTACATCCTTTTCTAATAGCTCTTTTAAGTTGTAAAGCAGAAATTTGCCTTACTATAGTTTTTCTAGGAATACCTTTAACCCTTACTCGTTGTTCATCACTATTTAAGCATGTAAAAGTTTTATCGTAACACTTTAAAATTACTTTATGCTGTTCTAACCAGTCCATACCAATCAGCAAATCATATGAGCAAAGTGGCAAAACATTAAGCTTAGCTACAGTTTCAAATTCATCCATAAATAAAACACATTCTTTCACAAAACAAGTTACTTTTCCTTTAGCCCCAGTGACTAATTGAACTAACCAAGAATTCTCAAACTTATCGACAGACAACTTACATTTTTCCACTATCTGAGGTGCAATATAACTGAGACTAGTTCCTGGATCAATTAAAATGGTTACAGGGGTCTAATTAATCATACCTTCTACTTCCACCATGGAATTCTAATAATCATCTTGGCAGTTCTCCAAAGCCGCGTTAATTTTGGGCATGCTCCTTGCTAGTTCCCCAACGGTCATCTCCTCCTATACAGTGTGAATATTGCTAGAAGTCTTTTTCCGGTTTGGATAGACCGAGGCATAGTGCGAGCCATTACATTCCCAGCACTTACAGGCTCTTTACGTTCAAAACTCTTGGTAAAATTTCCATGGTTATTTGCAGCTTCCTTGCCCTTAAAATTATTCAAATTGTTGGAAGTACCATTCCTATTTCCCTGGAAATTCTTGTTGTTAGAATAATTTTTGGTCTTATTATTCTTGAAATTTCTATGAGGTACAAATTCCTTCTTCTTAAATTCAGGCTGATTGTTATTTTTCTTATCCTTCCAATTGGCTAAGCCTTCTTTCTTCCGGTTCTGCTCAAAACAAAAATTAGCCTTCCTCATAGCTTCCTCCAAAGTCTTTGGGTTACCATATTCAATTCTGTCTTTGATATGATACGGTAGACAACTAAGAAATCGTTGTACTTTTGGTTTCTCGTCTACTAGTAGGGTACGTACCTAAGTAAACTTAGGAATTTGTTGTTCAAATCCTTCATTGTCATTGAACCTAACTTCAATTCATAAAACTCTTTAGCTCTTTCCTCGTAATATTGCTCAGACAGAAATTTACTTTTGAAATACCTTTTAAAGGTACTCCAATTAACTTCTTTTTCTCTTGTACCCTTAACTCTCTTCAGGTCTTGCTACCATATGTCAGCTTTTCCCGAGAGGTTATATATTGCCATCATTGCCTTTAATTGATTAGAGTAATTATATATATGAAAATATTTCTTCATCCTGGACAACCAGGACTCTGCTTCTTCCCCCTTCTCAATCTCTCCATTGAAATTTGGGGGCTTTATCTTTTTAAACTCCCCTGAAATTTCCTCATATGGTTTGTATTTCTTCTTTCTGTCATACAAATCATCTTCACTACTGTCACTAGTAGTATGGTAACTTTGTCGTTCACCACACCCTTCAGATGATGAACTACTTTCAGTCTTTGAAAGCTTCATCTTTTTGGATTTTCTTTTATGACTGACATCTTTAGATTATGATCTCCTACTCCTTCCTTCAGTTTGGAACCTTTCTATTAAAATTTGGTTCAATTCTTCCTAAGCCTTTAGGATCCTTTCATTCTCCTTCTTTACTGATTCCATTTCATTTTATAAATCTTTTACAGTCTGTAACAGCTCTGAGGAGTTGGCAGTCACCTCTTCTAATATAGGTTCTCTGGGAAAATTTCTTGTTTCGGAATCTGGAGACTTCTCCTATGCATACTCCCCCAACTTTTCCATACCTACCTGTTAAACTTCAGAAAAAGGAAATTTTATGTTCTTAACATAAAACAAAATATATGTTAGCATATTATTTTAATTTACTGTTCTATGAAAGATAGTTGGGCTGCATCAAGGCCTAGTGTTTGAACCTTGTGCTTTGATACCACATGTCAAAACCCCATAATTTTTGAAAAATTTAAAATTTTGAAAATACAGATAATCTTCATTAATGCAGTCAACTAATTGTTTTAATTAGTTATATGTTAATGATTTCATAATTTGAATTATCTACTTGATTATGTTTAATTTATAGAATAATTCTTTTTCAGTTTAATGACTTGTTTTTCTTTGCGACCACAAGGTGGAACTGTCTTGGTATTATGGGCTTAATTAGCTTTTGAGCCAATGCAGAAAATTTACCTGCTCTTACAGATTTACGGGTAAGAAAGATCCGGTGCTGCTTGTCAATAATCATTATGCATACAGATATATGTTTGTCGCAAAATAATAGCTCAGCAAAAGAATATAAATGCTATTCAATTTCAAATGCTTTATGAGGTAAAACCATTAAATCGTTATTCTTTTAAAAACAACATGGAAACGAGATTCAGTCCTATCAGTATTGGTGACAGTTGCTTTTTCTCTAGTAGTTGTAATTTATAGTTCTTATTGCGTACTAAACTTCTTCGATGTTTACCATAGTTGTCGTGTGTGTAAACGCCTTAAATCTTTCTTTGCATGTAGACTAAGGATAGCAAGGTTATTACGTTAAAGATCTATCTTTAATTGTGAACATATACTATTTATGTCATGATAGATTTGGTTACTCCTTGTGATAAGTAATGCACATTGATAAATGCGTTTTTGTACCAATATTCCAACTTCTAAAGTTTTGAAGTTTAAAAGAATTATAACATTATTACAAGCTGCTCTCAAAAATAATTAAGTTAGTGTTGATGCACTGAGTTCTTTTACACATAGCTTATTTGGAAGATAATATCTAGTTATGGTTATTAAATCATCGAAAGTTATATGATGTCAACCCTGAGAAGTACTATAATGCTTAATATTTTTTTTGTCTACAAACTTAATGGTTTATACAACAAATACTTAAATACAAAACTAGAGCTATTCTCACAAGATGGGTATCTTATCATGAATAGGTTCTATGAATTTCCTTTTATAGTTATTAAAAGGCATATCCTTAATGGGTTTATAACCATGGAAAGAATGAATATCATGTTAGTATAATAATGGGTAGTAATATTGACCTTGCCTTTGATGAGCTTAAAGGCATAACTTTTATGTTGATGAATCTTTTGTTAAATGATAAGTGGCTTAACCCTTTCCATACTTATAATAGTTTGTTGAAAGATTATTTTGCAAAGTATAAATAAAAGGGTCATGAAATGGAGCACGCCATAATGAAAATATGGTTTAACCTTGATCTAAGTTTTATAAAATTTTATTATAAGCCTCCTTTACTTGTATAAAGTGCTAGGTCGTGCATTGCTATGATATAATCCTACTCTTTTTTCTAAGGTTTCTTTGGTTTAATTTTACAGCGTGAAGGCTGGGTTGACATTCGGTATTAACGAACCTTGTAGAATATTCACCCATCGCATGATTTGGATGATTGCTTGCTGGAACTATACAATTTTACCCACTGCATGCAAATAATTAGTTTGTCTACGTGGACTCATTGTAGCCATGTGTTGTGAGGTTAAAAAGGCAGTATAGAACCCTAGCTTTGACATTCCCTCCGTCGCCTTCGGGCTTCCAGCCGCTCTGCTTCTGTGTTCTTGTCTGCATTGTCGCTTGCAACTTGTTGCTGGTAGTCTTTCTGCTTGCTTCGGCACCTCGTGAGCTCGCCCTGAACGCTCAATAGAGAATTGCTGTCACACAAAAATTGTTTGTTGCTTGGGCTAGGTTAGTGGTTCATCTTCGGGGTTTCACCATCACGGCTAGCTTAGTCAAGAACCTTCCGACTGTAAAAAGTTTCCTTCCTCTTTGGCCTAGTGGTGAGAGTTGTGGACTTGCATTTTTCCAGAGTTACTGGGGCATAGGGTTTTGCAGCATATTGTATTTTTGTTGAAGAATGGTTGCGGCCCAAGCATTTACACTTGCTTGGCAAGTTTCTTCAACTCTCGGTCGCCATTAGTAGATACTTTGTTAGTAATCTCTGACTTCCCTGTGGTAGATGAAGGTTTGGATCCTCCTCACGTTGGTGGCTGCACTGCTGTTTGTTGGTGGTTAGGTTTTAGTGAATATTTGAGGTAAGAATTTCTATTATCATATTCGTCATTTCTGCACTTCTATTTTGTTACAAGTCTACTTAAATAAGCAAGGCATTGACAATATCTGTTTGATGTTCATAGGTATCGACTTGTCCCACTGCATGGATTGGTGCGAGGTTGTGACAACTGCTTGCTCACGAGTAAGCCTTGGATATCCCATGGCAGTTCTTCCTTATTCAGTCCCTTATGGGACATTTGAGGGTTGGTCGCCGTGGCCTGCAAAACCCTCATGGTTTTGGTTTACTTGGGTTTATTTTGCTCGTTGTTTCTGTTAAAGAAAAAGCCCTTGCTTTATGCGGGGCTTCCGGCTTAGGCCGTGACTGTAAGTTTTGATTTTTGATCTGTTTACTTGTGTATATATATGTAAAACAAAATGAAATAAGGCTAGCAAGCCGTACTCTGCTAATTTTGTTTGAAGCCAAGAGGCATTGGAAAAGCTTAAACTCTTTGGTTTAACACCTCTGTTGTAAATTTTGAGGTATTAGGGTTTTACCCTAACTTGGCGATATGAAAATGTATTTAGTGTTTCTTTAAATTATCTCCAATTTATAATATACTTCTATAATTTGGTTATTACTTATATTGTGTAATGGATGGTTGAGCTCAGTGAATCAAGCATGTTTATACTCTGTTAGTTTATTTCCTGCGAGTTATTGCATTTAAATTTCACCCTATAATATTATTTAAATATTACCTGCTAGGATATGTGTACATTGTTTTTATATTATCTTTCTTTAATTTATTCTATTCTAAAGAAGTTTCTAAATATTGTTTTATAATTGTTAACCTTTCGAATATAAGTAATTTAATGTTCTTATTGTTGTATTTATGTAACTGATAGTTACATCTTTTAAAGTAAGTAATTTATATTTACTTAATATTTATTATAATAGGATATGAATGTTGTTTTACCTACAAACAATACTGTTCCTATAATTATATACATTATGTATGTATTTAGTTTATTTATAGATGTAAAATGAGGAAGTATTTTGTTATTATATTCTTATACTTTCTATATCAAATAATTTATAAAGAAATTCCTCTTGTATCTATATTATCTATATAGATTATAACACTAAAATTTATAAACAAAGGTAATAAAAATTAACTGTATTTCTTTCTTTAAGTAATTAGTAGTTTTGTTTAAATTTCTTACTTGCAGTTTGGTTGCTATAAATACAGTAGTTTTTTTATCCTAAACAGGAGAAGAAATAGACTGAAGATTTGAAAATCATTTTTATTTAACCTAACACTACACATTTCAACTATTATTTCTTTTCCTTTGGTTTCAAAAAAATATATATAAAGATTACTGAAATGAATGCTGTATAAAGAACTGTTGATCTATTAAACATACTACTGTTAATATACTGATATAGTTTCTTTCCCCTTTACTAATAATCTGGCATTCACTGTCTAGGTCTAACCCTACTCCATGTACAGAATACTATTTCTTCTGGTAACAAATAAAAAAAAACATACATTCTCATAATCAAGCTAACATATTATTTTAATTTTGCATCATACTATCTTCATTTAAATACACCACATGTGCGAGAGTATGATCTGGGTTACTCCAGATGGGGAAAAACATAGGTAGGATTTGTTTCTCATTAAGAATAATTTCGTTACTAAACAAGATAAGATATTCTATCCTCTAAGTTTTTACACTATAAACTGCAAATGCACCATTCAATCACACACAGATTAATAACACAGAAATTAATAAATAACAGAACCTGTTCTTAAAGCTTGGACGACAATAGCAATAGGAGGTCGTTCCTCCCTACCAACTCTTGGAGAGCGCTCAAACATCGACTCCTCAGGACCCCCGAGCTTGCTCTGGTCTCCCTGGCTGGAACTAGGTGCAGCAAATAATCAAGAACTAGTCCTGAGACTCAATACCAGTCCTGAACTTATTAGTCAAATCTCTCAGCTAGAAATCTGTATCAGATCAAGTTACTACAGCTTATCCCTCAAACACATTTCTTACAGTTTTCCCTTTTTCCCAATGAATTCCTTGAAGTGCATTCCACCTGAATGATTCTTCTCCTGGAAAATATCTGAGCAGCCTCAGCTCTCTACATTGGGCACTTTTAAAAGATTGCCTAGGTCTTTTTGGGTTAGTTGTCATTAATTGAGCCACCTGCTCTGATCCCACTTTCTTGGGGGATCATGACCCCAAATGTAGGGAAGTTGCCACCTGCAACATAGGAAGTGTTTGAGGATGATGCCACTTGTCTTTTGTTCTCCACCTAGTTCCTTCCACCAGTTTGACCAGTAACACTGTTATTAACAGCTCTCCCCAGCTATTGTCTCCACTTTTTATTTATTAAAAATAAAATATTCAAAATTACATTCCACATCTTTTGACCCTGCTGAGTCATCAGTTTCTACTTAGCATTAAATTTAACATAATGTCTTAGGAATCAAATTAAAACAAATAACATTATTTTACAAAATTGGGGTATGTGACAGTCATGATACGAACATGGAAGAAGATGATGAGGCTGTTATGACTACCATTATGTCATCTATCCCCAATATCGAAAGGTTGTCCAGTATGTTAGGTACATTATCCTTCCAGCATTGTTTTTCTGAGGAAAATTTGTCATCAATAATGGCAGCTATTGTTGGCATGTTGACCAGTTCAGTTGGCTCAGATATTCATAGTTTTGCTTCTTCTTTTTCATCATCTTAGCTTATAACTACATGCAAGGACGAAATTCCTTCTGTCTGTATGAATCTTCCTGAAAAGAAGGATTTTTTTATATGTGATTCTTTTACATCACTCACTTTTACCTATGTTTCTTGTCGTATGAATATTGTCTTTGTTAGGATAGATATTCCTTTAAATCAAACACAAACTGATCATTTGGTTAGCATCCACTAGCAAAGCATTTCATCTTCTGAAGCTATGGCAGATTTTGGAGAAGATGCAGTCATATCCTTTGGCAAATATTATTGGATTAAAAAGTATAGAGCCGTGATTAAAAGGGGAGCCAATAGAGCAAAACAAAGTTCAGGAATAAATGTGCCTTCTATTGGTGAGGTCATATGGAAGGCATACACAAGTGATATGCAACAAGGGGCAGTGGACACAGTGGCTTCCATGGGAGTTTTTGCTGGAGCTAATTTTCAATGTGTTTCACAATTAAGTTTGGCTCTTGGTGAAAAACAGAAAGAATTGGAGAAGGTGAAACATGAGTTAGCAGAAACACAACAGAGGCATGAACAACAGATTGGGAAGTTGAAACAAGAACATGAAAAGAAAATAGAGAGATGGAAAAAGAAAGTTGAAGAAGAGAAGCTTCAGAATTTAGAGGTTTTTAATCAGCAACAAGCAAAACAAATCGTTCTTGTCAATCAAGAATTGAAACATGTCAGTTTGGCATCAAAAGGATGTTCTTTTGTCGATGTGAGACCTGAGGATTTTAAACACGTACTCTGTAAAATATAAGAATAATTTCGACAAAATGTGATAGATTTGTATAGTTGTTTTGATGAGATGTAAGGCTTGTACGAGAAGTTTATCAAGCATTCTAAAAATCTTGAGGATCACCATCATCGGATGAGAGTAGCATGCATCGCTTTAAAGCAAGTAAGAGGTTGGCAAAAGCATATTAAGGAAAGACCTGATGGCTTGTGAATTTTATACAAGTTAGAGATGAAGAAAACTGAAGTTTGCATTGAGACATGGGAGGCTATGTGCATTTCAGTTGAATCCGTAGTCAATGCATGGAAAAAGTTTGTAAAAACAGGTGGTCTTCTTCAAACAATTTGCTAACTGATGTGAGTTTACCTGTTTTAGAACCTCTCAATGAGGTAGTTTGTCCTAAAGTTCATTTGGAAGAAGTGGAAAAGTAGTTTGATCATACCAAAGAGTTGATTCAATAAATTAGTCAGTTAATGGTGCAAGAGATAGAGAAATGGATAGAAGTTCCCCATGCCTCCATAGCTCAGATAAAACTGTTCATCAAAGAATGGAAAAAAATGACAAGGGTGGAAATTTTGTCCCAAATTTGCAAGAACGATATTCAGTTGAGGAATGCCCATTTTCAGAAAGTTAATGACATTCTAGATATATTTTCCAAATGGTGTTCTTCCCTTGATCAAAGATAGAAACTATTTATTTGTGTAATTACACGTTTTGGTGTGAATTTGGAGTTATTGTGTAAGTCCAAGAAACATTTTTTTTTGCAATTTGTATATCTTCAACACTTATATGCTAAGTTGATATAAATTAAGTTGAAATAAGTAGATTTGATTTGCATTTTTGTACATTAAATGGGAATATGTTAATTTTGATTTGCATGTTCGCTGAAAGTAATTTTAACTTTGCAACTTGTTTCGGAATATGTTAATGAAATACACTTAGCTTTCAGGGTGATGACAGTGCGACTTGAAAGACACTCTGAATTGAACTCAAAATAGTCTTCCATATTAGAATTAAAGAAATGGATCGATTATTTAAAGAATGCCTATGTTATTTTTTCTATTTTGCGATTTTCGGGTATCGGGAATCGGAAATACTATCTTTGACATTTCTTTATTTCAAAATAGAAAACTTTAGAGATTAGAAATGTCGCAAATTGGATTTTGCGGAATCTAAAATTGGACCATTTGTTGTGTTCATGATTTTCGATGTCAGAAATGTGACAAAATTTTATGTGCTCAAATAGGAACATGTCAGTGTTCCTATTTCCTATTTCATGCTTTATTTTCACTGTTCGTATTATTTTCGCAGAAAAAGCAAAAAATTGCAAATTATTTGGTGATTTTCTATTTTTGACATTTAGGGTATCCGATTTCTCGGTATCGGAAATTGGAAAATTCAATTTTGTTAAGGTTATTTTGATATTGTACAGTATTTGTTGAAATAATTTCGTAGATTTGCGATTTTAGATTTTGGATATTAGAAAGTGAAAAGATCAGTTTTTTTAATTGTAATGTTTATTGATTTATAGGATTTTCGATATTTCAGATTTAACTATCGCGAATCGCAAATGTTCGATACTAGTAATAATCTTTAGAAAAACTGGAATTTTCGGTTCTCGATATCCGATTTTGGAATTTTGGTATCGAGTTTCGAAATTATATGATTTAATTTTATTTGCAGAAATGACTTAAAAGTGATTTAAAATATAATATTTTAAATAATTATAAATTTTAATTTATACAGTAAATTAAAATTTATAATTTAATTATCGTAGATTGACGTTGTACTTGTTTTTGTCATTTATCCTGCACTCATTACGCATTAATGAAGCAGGTCTTTTTGTGCAGTTGGCCAACTTTTTGATGAGTTGAATTTTAATGCTGGGATTAAAGTTGATTTAGTACTGACGTCTCTACTTCCATTTTGTCTGAGACGGCATTAAATTGTTGCTGCCGACGAAGCTTTTTAAGCACGTATCATCTTCAATGGAGGACACTGTAGATATCGAGTTAAGGGATGATTTGATGCAACGGTAATTTTGTTATGTCGTTACAGTACAATTTCGCTTGGTCAGTAGTTGTATGTGGTACATCAATGTTTTTTCTTCATTAATGGCTTCCTATTGGTTTTAGTGTGGTGATTCGATTCAGCTATTTATTTCCTAAGTGATTTGGTCTTGGTTTATTGTTGTTGTTTCATGTTTTTGTTGCAGAACCATTATTTCTTTTTTTGTTCTGTTTTGTTTTGAATCTAAACCAGCATACTATGTCCAAGCAGCATGGCACGTCTCGTCGTGCTGGTCGTGGGCAACAAGGGGCACGTGTCACAATGATAGATGGTTAGAAAAATGATATTTCTCTTCAATTTAAGTCCATAATAGATGATTGGGAGAGGAGGCTGGTAAATGAGTATATTGCTCACGATATTGATGGGGTAAGCCTGAATCACTATTAGATTGTAAAAAATATGATGGGATTACTCATGGAAGAAATGCTAGGGAAATGGGATAATAGTAAGTTGGCAATTTTATAGGCTATGTCGAAAATGCAAGAGTTAGATATACTTATCATGGAGAGAGATATGATGGACATGTGGAAAAAATTAGTCGTGGGAGTTGATTCCTTAGGTGATGGAGGTAGCGAAAATGTCTCTATGGCTCCAGACTCTGAATGTCAAACCCGCTCCTACGATACTTGCTATACCTATAGTGCTTGTTACAATTGGTGAGCTTTTCAAAGGAGGTCAGGAATGTGATGCTTCTGTGGGGAAAGTGGATGCTATGTGGAAAAAGTGAATCCTTATGTGGGAAAAACAGAGACCTCTATAGGGAAAGTGACTGTTCTGCCTTTGAAGCGCAGTCTATAATTTTTAGACGAGGGAGTGTGTGGGCCTTCTCTTATGGCTGAGGAAACACAGAACACGCAGGATCCGACTGTCACTACGAGTGGTGCTAACTCATGATATTGTTTCTCTTTCTTTTTTTTCACTTTTGCTTCCTTTTGTTTACCTGTAAGTTTATTATCTTATTTAGCTTTCAAGGTCTTTTCGTAAATATTTGTTGATAGTAATTTTGTACGTAGCACCCCATATATCAAATGGGTTATTATGGCTCATTTGAATATGTTTGTAATTTTCTATAACCTTTACTTAGGCAACAATGTTCATTTTCTGTATGGTTTTTATGCTCGGTACAGTTGAACTGTAATTTTTTTTTATTTTAACGGATTAGAGTGGTTGTTACAGCACTTTATTTAGTTGATCATAAATCTTTTTTTTTTCTGTAATATTTTGTAACTTTCGATTTCAGAAATTATGGAACTTTGGTTTTTGTTGATTTGAAAAGACAAAAATTTTGAGATTGGAAATGTCGCAAATTGGAATTGGGGAATCGAAAATTGGAACATCACATAGAGGCGTACATGGTTCTTTTTGTGCACATTCAATATGTGCTTGTTGTTATTGATTAACATATATCACATATGTTCTTGTTATTAATTTCTGACAATGAGGATTCCGAATATTGTACGTGTTGAAATTATAAACTGCACATGTTCTGAAAGACCATATGGTCTGATTTTTAGTAAAATGGAGTTTGTCGGTATATGAAATTGATTTTCACGTTTTATTTTCACTGTTGGTATAATGTTCACAGAAGTTATTCCTTTGCTAATTTTATGCCTATTTTAAATTCTCTCTTTGTTATTTTTCATCGCTTTATTTTGACTATTTCTATTATTGTCGTAGAACTTATGGTTGAGCTTTGGGCTATAAAATTGGTTTTATTTCATTTATTTCTCTTAATAAACCTAAAGTTTAAATATTTAATATACATGAATATCTTGATTTGCGTATATGATATTTATTTAAATACGTAACAACAAATTCTTATGTTAAAAAATATGAAGTTTACAGATAATTCAAACATTCATTGTTTGGAGCGTGTGATATTTACGATCATTTAATGATTAACCAATATTTTTGATAAATTTAATCATTAAGCAACAAGGAAATATTTATACCATTATAAGAAGGCATTGATTAGGTGACAAATGTGGAGTTTATACACTATGAGATAGTTTAAGGCTGACAAGAAGTGAGGGTAAGAGTCACTTTTGCAATTAATATGATGACTTTATAGTAGAGATGGGCGGTGTTATGATGGCATTAAAGAGGAGTCTCATCGTTCTGCACATTGTATTTCTAGGTCATTACTCATCACGATTTTGAGATTTCTCCATAATGAATTTGGGAAGGTATATTTAGGAGAGTTGTCTTATCATGATCCCGCCGGGTATTTGTTTTTATTATATATGCAGATGTTTTTAAGAAAAATATGCTTCTGAAGAATGAAACATTTAGTGAACTTATTCGTTTACAACATTTGACATAGAAATAACTTGAATGTTAAGATTTCAAATCATTTGAGCAAAACAATTGAGTGTCTATTCTCTGATATTTGAAATATCGGGAATAGGAAATCATGAATAAGGGAAATACCCTAAGAGAAATTTGACTTTTGTGTTTTCTGGTATCGGTTTTCAGATATTGCGTATCATGTTTTTGAAATGGGAGAATGGGAATATAAAGTTCAGTGATGTGTGAAATAAAAATGGGAATAGAATTCGATAGTTTGGAATCCTTAGATTTCCGAATTAACATTTATAGAAATAGGAAGAACAACATTTCTATATATGAATGAGGTCCAAATGATATTATGTGTTCGGGAGTGTTATTTGTTTGAAATTTAGGAATGGGAGGAGAATAAAAATGAATTTGTCATTTTTTGTAGCATCATAGAATTATAAATATTTATAGCATCATAAAAAGGCATCGATGAGGTGACAAATGGCAAGTTGACACTATGAGATAATTTAACCTGTTGACAACAAGTGAGGGTAACAATCACTTCTGCAATTGATATGATGACATTATAGCGAAAATGGGTGTCGTTATGATGGAATTAAATATGAGTGTGATCCTTTTGCAGATTGAAATTGAAAGCCAATTTTATAGGAGATAACATTCTATGTAATAGATTTTCCATTGTCAACATGTGAATATCCGAGATATCAGGAATAGGAAATCGTGAATAAGGAAAATACCCTAACAGGAATTTGAGTTTGTGGTTTCCGAACAAATCATTTGAACAAAAACTTGAGTCTGCATTGTACGATATTCGAGATATCGAAAATAGGAAATCGCTCATTGGTATATTCAAGATAGGTCTCTTATCAAGGTCCCCCAGCTATTTGTTTTTATCTATTTAGATGTTTTTCCGAAAAATATGCTTTGATTTTGAAAATTACAACATAAACATTTTGTAAACATGTTACTGAAAAATCAAACATGTTGTAAAGATTTTGGCTTACAAAATTTGACATAGAAATAACTAGAATGTTAACATTTCAAATCATTTGAGCAAAAAACTTGTGTCTGCTTTGTTCGATATCCGAGATATCGAAAATTGGAAAACGCGAATGCGGAAAAGAATTATGCTTTCAAAACTGAACCTTTGGGACTTACCTTTGTTTGAAAATCAGAAATTGGCTATCTTGTTTTGCAAATGGTAAATTTAAAAATCATTTGAACAATAACTTGAGTCTCGTGTTTCCGATATGGGAAATATCGGAAATCAGAAATCACAAATAAGACCAATACCCATAAGTAAAATTTGACTTTGAGGTTTTCCATTTTGAATTTCAAAAATTCGACTTTGTGTTTCAAAATTGAAAAATCGAAATTTGAAAATAAAAAGTTATTGTTTATTTAAAGTTCATTTAAGGAAATAAGAGTTAATCTAAAAATTTTATATGTTAATTATTTCGTCATATATAATAATTGTCATATTTCATGTAAAATTTGAAGAAAGTTACAGTTTTATTATTTTCGCAGAACACATTCTATGATTTCTTATTGTTTTATATCAATTGATTCCTTATATCAATCTGTGTTTTTATCCATTTATATACAATGTAATAATTGATATAATATAAATCAATTGAAAAAAACAAACTGAAATTAAAGCAATAAAAAAATGATGTTAGAAATAAAAAGAGATGGATAAAAATAGATTGAAATGGATTTCGGGTATTCTGGATTTGCGATTTTCGATAGTTCAGATATCAGAAACCTCAAATTAATGTTTTTTGTTGAAATAATTTGGTGAATTCCAAATTTGCGATATCCAAAATGTTGGAAATTAGAAACATGAAAGTCAACAAATAATTTCAACAAAAAATTGAGTATTCTGTTTTTTATATTGGAAATTGCAAATAGCGGATACCCCAAATAACCTTAACAAAAACTGGAATTTCCCGTTTGTGATAACCAATAATCGGAAATCGAAATTAGGAAATCAACAATATTTAAGGCAGAGAAAATGTTGTGCTGAGTATAGACTAAGACAAAATAGATGAAGTAGAGCTTCACAGTGCAATAGAGAAATGTGCTAAGCATCTGTAGTTATTCGAAGCACAATTGATGGAGTATATAAGTTAGGTCAACACAACTACAATGATGTTTTAGATTAACAAGTGGTAAAAAAACAGTACATTTGTAGAGAAAATAATGAGAAGGTTCAACCACAATTTGCTTTTAAAGACTTTGAAGCAATTAAGCTTTCCTCTTGTTTCCTACTTTGGACAAATGGATTGTCTTGCATTCGAGAGTATCTCTAAAAAGAGAAAGCTGGAGAAATGCAAAGGTCTAAAAGAGATGTAACTCTTGATATTGCAGTGAGTGTGAGTCCTTGTCTATCAATGTTTCCAATATCTATTGTAACATTTTGTAGGGTCACACCTTGTGCTTTATGAATTGTTAAACCCCATGCCATACAAAGTGGTAGTTGCCTACGGGATCCCCTTGTTATAGGAGATATTGGAACATAAGTAGGATTTAAAACATCCCATAAGGATCCTTTATAATAGAGGAATTCGACAACAAAAAAAGATGGTAAGCTAGGAGGTTGTTCATTGGACTTGTAGACAATGTCAATGACTTTTCCAAGTGAGCCATTAACAAGTCCTGCTTGAACCCATAAATTAGCAGCTAACATGACTTGTTGACCAATAGAAAGAAGGACCTTTAATGGAAACTGCTCGTCATCAATGGATCCTTGGCAATGTTTTTTCCTTTGTTCTGCGAAGCAATGTGCAATTGGCATATTAAGTTGTTTCAGGATGTGTTTATTGTGCAGTGCAACAGAGGTATTGGTGGGATATAAGTGGATAGATTGTTGAAAAGAGCAGTTTTCCACATCTGAAAGGCATGAGCTTGATCTTGTCATTAGGAGTGCCCATTCTTCAACAATTGGTGTTCCATTTTGCAGGTTTAGCAAGAGTTTTTGAAAGGCATTTTGAGAAGGGTTATTTCCTTGTTGTCGAAAAATTGTTTCTAGTGTGATAAAAGTATCAAATGTACACCACAAAGCTATTCCAATGGATAAGCCTGCATACATCGAGATGTCCTTTACAAGAGGCTATTGTCCAAAGTCACCAACAAGGATTATGGAACAACCACCAAATGACATTGTACAATTTGAAGGGAAAGCCTGACGTAATCGTGCATCAATTTGAGTCAACATTTTTGGTCCTATAAAGCTCATTTCATCTATGAGAATATAACGAATATGCCAGAGTTCTTCTTGAAGTTTTGAAACAAGTTGGCCTTCAATGGGTTGCATTTCACGAATGGGTATTTGAAGAGTAGAATGTATTGTAGATGCATGTATATTAAAAGGAAAAACACCAGTTGGAGCAAGGAGAAGAAGTACGCAACCACTTTGTTCACATGGAGTTGGTAGTGCAGATTTTAAGCAAGATTTCAGGTAAGATTTCCCAGTTCGTGTAGTACCTTGAATCATCATTTTTAGTGATGGAGCGAATGTAGTGTTTCTAAAATGAGAAATGACAACATCAAAGGACATGCGTTGTGTGGGAGACAAAGAATCAGGTGAATTGGAAAACGATAGGTTGTCTTCATGTAGCTACGTGGACAAGCGATTTTGGTCAATAAATGATGTTGCTATATGATGCAAGTCGTTGCTTATTTTGTTATGTGTCCAATCATGATTTTTGTCAAAATTACGATGTCCAAGCATTTCAAGATCATCAATTTGAATGCTATTTCATGGTTTCATTTGAGAGAGAAGTTCTCATTCATCCATGTCATTGGACAAGGGAAAGTTAATAGCATCGGAGTTTGAATCATCAGATAAAGGTATAGAGGGTTCTTCTTGTGCATGTTCAACATGCCAAATAGTATATGTGCCTTTAATCTATTGCCAATGAGAAATAATTTTAGAAGTTGTTGTTCCAATATCTTGAGGGATGGAACGAAAATCTTTGTATAGAAGAAGTTCGCTCCAACAAAACGGTTCAAAAGATGAAGAGTCAAAGGCAGGAATGGAAAGGAATTGTGGATAAACTCTAACAATTTTGTGATGCAAGTTTTGTTTCGATGGATTTTTTTCCTATTAGCAGAGAAAGACCAAGAACGAGCAACTTCAAGTAGGGTTAGATGTTCAAGAGCTAGTGGTCTTTGCATGTATGCAAATATAAAGGGTGGAGTTGGAGGGATGTTATTAGTGCCATTAAAAACATGTCGAAAGACACTTTGACTCACATTGAGTGAAAAGAAGTGACGGCTACAAAGAATAAGTGGGAGTTTTTGCAGCATGTGACATGTCTCTTGTGCACTAATGTCTCGTTCTGCAACTGTTTGGGCAGGAAATTGTTTGATTGGCTGAAGAATGGGACCATCACTTGGTGTTGCATGTGCAAGGAGAGAGAGAATTGCATGATAGCTTTCTTATTTTGGCTCTGATTTTGATGCTTACTTTGAGATTTATTTGAGCAAAGCATGTTTACAAAGAACATGTTGGAAATCAACATTATCCCTTCATATTGAAAGCATGATAGGGTTGTGAATATTGAGAAGAGAATCATTTCTTGCAGGATTGTATGTTTTACGTTCATTTGCATCAATGAATAATGAAGAAGTAGCTTGTAGCTCATATGGAAAACGATAGGGACATTTCACAGATGTTCCTTTTTTGTGAAGGCAAGTTGATTCTGAGCATTTAGTGTGTCTTTGAACAAAATTTACAAGTTCTTCATAGTCAACTGAGTAGTTTGATGCAAATATGGATGGTGATGCAAGACTGCATGGATAATTTTTTGTAGAATGGTGCAACCCGGATGTTGACAAGTGTGTATCACAAGGATTCCCAGTTGTAACATATGTGTCAAAAAAAAATTTGCTGCTTCAATTGCAACAATATATTCCCAATATAAAGTGTCCATATTTGGTGCATCTACCAACCAAATAAAACCATGAATGTGTGTCGATCCTCTATGTTTCCATTCATACCTACATCGAAGGAAAATGAATATATTAGAAATCAAAATGTATAAAGTGAAAAATACGAAGAGAAAAATAAGAACGAAGAGATGGTAAAATACATGCACCAAGAACCCGTTATATGAAAACCTTTTTCAAACAGCTCTTGAAGGAATGTCTTGAATCTGTTGTGCATGTATTGTGATGTAATGTGTGGATTTGACATGATGTTGTGAAATTTGCATTTGTAGTATTATACTAAACCAATAGAACGTGCAGTAGGCATCAGAGCATGCAAATCTAGCCATTTTTTATAAGCTACACTAAGGGTAAAGAAGAAAGTTGGTGTACCTTGTTGATTGATCATATTAGTTAGTTCATCTCTACTTTTGTTCCAATATGAGAGTGTTCCATGTAATGAATATCCAAACCTTGCGACCCGCTCACTAATTTTGTGATTATGAATGTCTTGCAATTGGTTAACAAGTTCAAGTATTGTCAAAGGTAGTGTATCTTCAAGATTAGTTTTGACAAAAATAGAGGTTGTAGCATTACTCTGATGATGCATAATTACATTGTATATGTAGTAGTGGAATTGAGGATGTTTCCCAAATCTGTTGTCATGATAGTGAATTAGGTGAAGTGCATATTCATGCATATCAAACTCATGAATGCGTGGTTGTTTAATCATTGTTGCACCTGTGGGGAACAAAGTTGGAAAATCCATGGAAAGAAGTCCTTATGTGTTGTACTCATTGTAAGGTGAAATGCCTATAGGAGGCCAATCAATTAAAGGTGCTAGTGGAGTATTTGGTATTTGTAACAACTGTTTAATTTCTTCAACTTTAGTTCTAGCATTAGGTTGTGTTGAAATAAATGAGGATTTGATTTCATAGGGTTGAAATGAATTTGGCAGTTCAACTGTAGAGGACAATCTTTGCTGATGAGATAATGTATCATTGCTATTAACTTGCGGAATCTAAGGTGAAATTTCTATTGAGACAAGAGGTAGTGAAGATAATGCAACTAAGTTGACTTGTACATACTTGTAGTATGGGTCGTTTTCCATTTTGTATTCAAGGGAAGCAAGAACACATGCACGAATAACAAACAGTTCATATGGATTGTTTGTAGAGTTGCATTTGTGAACAACAGGGATGTCAAGTTCTGATATTAAATGGGGTAGGTATTTGGAAATATTGGAAATGTCCGGGGGGAAGAAAATAGTATGTCTAGAATATTTATATTGACCACCAGGAGCATGTGTAACTTGTAAAACTAGGTTAGCGTGACTAATAAACATTTATTCAACCTATGTAAGTGCTGCGAGTACATGTGGTTGGATGCCTGGATCCATATTGTTTTCGAATGAAAAACAATGGCCTTTTCGTTCTAGAATACAATGAGAACAAGTATATGCATCATGGATTTTTTTCGTTACAATACCAGGATAACATTCTTTGCAAATTGAGCAGACATGCATATCACGCCGTTGGTCCATTTATTTTTACGAAATCATTGATGTGCATCATCGAGGAGGTTGCTTGATGGATTTACCATAGATGGTCGAAGCGAAGGTCTGTTGAAAGGTTTGGGAAGAAAAACTGGACAAGACATATCCACAGGTAGTTGGGAAGCTCTATAAAGACGATGTTGTCTCTTGTTGTTTTTCTCTCTATTCTCTGCATATACAATTCTTCTTCGTGCATTGGCTTGTTCATTGTCATGAGTTGGCATAATTCCTACAAAAAAATCATAAAATTGTTAAGTGCAAAGTTTATCGGTATAAAGCAAAAGAAAAAAAGAAAATATTAACTCATTGCATGTAGGTAACCAAGAATAAATAAATAATAACCAAATCAACCATAATGTAATTTACATGAGATCATTTGTAATTCTCTCAAAATATCGTGTATCGAAAATCGAGAAGCCAACAAATTATTTCAACATAAACATGAGTGTATGATTGTTTGGTTTTCAATATTTTCTCTGGTTTCTGGTTTCCCACATTCGATAATCGAAAATTGGAAATAGGAAATCGGTAATATTTAAGGTAGACAAAATGTTGGGCTAAGTATAGATTCATTCGAAACAAATGAAGTAGAGCTTCACAGTGCAACAAAGAATTATTCTAAGCATCTATATCCATTCGAAATTGAATTGATGGAGTATACAAGTTATGTCGACACAACTACAATAAAAAGCAAGAATTATGATCAAGTGAAAACAATGTTTGAAAAAATTCATTATCATGAGTTGGCATAATTCCTACAACCAAATCGTAAAAATGTTAACTGCAAAGTTTATGGATATAAAGCAAAAGACAAAAAGCAAATATTAACTCAATTGTAATTATCTAGGAATATTTTATACAAACGCAAGGTTGAAATAATTTGTTTGCTTCTCAATTTTCGATATCCAAAATATCGGGTATCCACAGAATCAGAAAATATCTTGTGAGGATCATTTATTCGAGTGAACTTATTCAACTAATCATTTACTTGGTTTTGAATTTGTATCTCGGACGACATCCACAAGTATCAACATAGTAGGATTGTAGAAATCCTATATCATATGTTTTCCAATAACTGACATTTTGGATTCTAAAAAATTTACGTGTGAAAATAACGAACATGTTATGACCCTATTTCAGATTTTGCGACATATACAAAAATCTTATGTGTTCAAATATGAACATGTCCATGTTCCTAGTCCCAATATTCAATACTTCCTATTTCTGATATTTTGGAATTTGAAATTTTCACTTAAGTTATTCCTCCGCTAAGTTCATGCCTATTTTAAATTCCCTCTCTGTTATTTTCCATCGGTCTGTCTGCAAATTTCATGGAAATTTGGTGTCTAAACTGGGTTTGATTCTATATATCGACCTGACAAACTTCAAACAATAGTTTTTAATTGACCACTACTGGAGAACGATGACAAAAAATATATTAGCAAAAAATTTTAGTATCCTTGTAGATTTAGGCTAAGTTCATTACCTAAAACAAGTAAATGAAGATGTAACATCCCCGACACTCTGACCAATGAAGAGGACACTACCAAACCATCACTAAACCCCTATGAAAATAGCCCCATGAAGATGAACATACATATAATGCTGATATAAAATGCTTAGAACACAAAACATGCTAATATGCGTAAAACATACAAGGATGCATAATTACTCAACATACAACGAAAGCAAACATATGCAGTCCAACATCAAACAAACATCCTAGCATCAACATGTTCATCATTATGATTCATTAGAGAGTAAATGTAAATGTAGAAGCAAAATGGACAAGGATGCTTATCTTATAAATATCTCGTCCCGCAACTAGCTACGTCGCTGCAACGTTCCACCCAACCATAGGCCAGTGTGCTCATCAATCTCTCAGCAACACTACCACCCCCGATCTGGGCATGATTCCTCCAGGAATAAGGGTCAAATCAAGCTTACACACAGCCAAGGTACACAAACCATCCAAGCCCACACAGTAGGGTTTATCAGGCCTTCAAGGATCTAGGAAAGGCTAAATGCTAAGTTGGTGGTCTCAATGGAGAGATAAGGACACCTATACCAGAGTTAACCAGACTTCTAAGACATCCACACACCTAGCACCAGGAATCAGTCCTTTCTCTACTTCATGGTCCCTTAGGCCCTGACTTCACTTTCCAATACTCTTCAAGGGTTGTGGAGAAGAAATCCAGCAGTCTAACTCTGTCTGAGTGGCTCCAAACACCAATTTTCTCAAGCATACCCAGCCTCTAATCCTACTCTCAACAGTCCGAATACCACCCACTACATACCACAATAAAACAAACAGTTCACAGCTATGTGAAGAAGATAAAGACAATAGGGTGACAACCCAAATGAAAGGGTGAACACGGCTCAGATCAGACAAGACGAATCAGAGTTGTTCTTGGCCCTAGCATGGCCAAAACAACTTAGAAGCAACCCTACAAGGCACTTGCATACACAACAACCCAAAACCTAGGGGAATACACTCCCTGAGTCGTTCTTGGCCCTATCGTGGCCAAAACAACTCCCCAACAATATGCACCAGATACCACTTTGATAAAGGGGAAAACACAGTCAGCACAATGTGAATGAGGCCACCGCCAATGATCCATGAAGAAACCACAACAAATCCCAATTCAGGGAAAGATCAACAGCCCCGGTTCCCGAAGAAGTAACAGGACATTACACAGTCCAGAAACAGGCAACAATGTTACAAAACAATGGTCCTTCCTCAAGAATGAAGCCATGACACATTTTCACAGTCGACAATGGTGGAGTGAACACAGACTCCTTGCATGAAATGGAAGGAAGAACATAACCACAGACCGGAAATTGGTGTGAGAGAGGGAAGGGCGAACTGCCACATAATGGATTGTAATCCATTTTATCTCCGCTCTACATGAGTAAAACGAACAGCCCATGATCCGAGAGAGTGGACAGACGGTCAACATCCCAAAAAGTGAGCGAGGAGGCCACTCCTAGCTCGTGCATGACTGAACCAACTGTGGAGGTGAGTGGGGGAAATCCTGCCACCCACCCCTACCTAGCATTAACTTCCTCAACCAAAATAGGGGTTTAAGGTTGACACATGGATTTTCCCCATGGGGTCTAGGTTTAGCAATCCCCCCCCTTAACCTTAGGAATCATGGCCTTTTCATTAACGTTTCACCACCATAGCTGGTTGTAGGTTCATTTTAATTAATGTGCATGTTTACATTATGCCCAAACCATTATGTGCCGGATAGCACGATATACCATTGGCAACGATACCAATTGCTGAAACATAACACAACCAAATAGATGGTGGGGATTTTTCCTTTAGCTCCTCACCATGATTAATTACAATATATACATCATGTACCTTTTAATGCATCCAGGGTCAAAGACGGGGGTATTACAATCCCCTCCCCCTTGGAATAACACCGTCCTCGGTGTTCCAATACATAAGAATACATATACAATTTGCACATCCAAAATTTCAAAATTTTGCAGATTTGTCCCATGTTCAATTATTTACTTTGAACTTTCAGGACCATGCCCCTCAGCTTCCATGAGCTTCTCCTGCTGGTTCTTAGCTTTCATCTCATCCCAAAGTCAAGGAACTTGGTGGCTCCTGCCCTCTTTATGTTCCCTCGTTGGGCAGCCCCGACATAAATGATGTCCTCCGCATTTCCAACATTTCGTTGGCTGCTTCATCTTTACTTGCTCAATTTCCCTTGAGTCTTCATGCATGAACCATTTCTTAACGGATCGCTTGGACAAATGCCCCATCACTAATCCACTTTCTTTGCCTTTACGGATTTCTTTCAGAAGGCTTTTGACCTCCTTTTGCAACCCAATTGAGTCTTGCAAAATCTGGTGGTTCATCTCATTCTGCCTTTTCTGTATCTTGAGCATCTCTCCAAGATTCTCTTGGGTCTTGGAAATCATTTGAAGGAGACTTCCAGCCAAGTCCAACACTGTTTGGTCGGCTTCCATGATCAATGTGCACCACTGGATTTCACTTTTTTTTTCCACCTGTGAAATGCACCATTGAAATTCTGTGAGACCAAGCATAATATAGGCATTAATATCAGTCAATTAATTTCCCAATCGGTATGACAGTCCAAGTCTCATCAAGGAGACTTTCATATTTTTCATGCCTTCCCAACATGCACATGAGCTCATTCATGTCCATTCTTGGGTAGGGAATTAACTATTCCAGCATTCATAATTTACTTTAAGCAATAAACACATTCTATTTCCAGTCATACATGCATTCAACAATCCTTTGTTTTCACAATGCATAAGTATATATATATATATAATTAAAAGGCAAGAGAGAGCAGCAAGAGTTTTTCCCCGCTTTGTTTTGTTCCATCCTGGAACCCACACCACCGCTGTGGCTCTTCATGCTCTCAGCCTCTTTCACTTCACCGTGAATGATGGACCAATCCCTCTTGGTCATGACACTTTATGTCTCCATTCTATTTCAAACCTCTCAACCATGGGGCTTCCCCACATGGTTTGTCTCGGCTGCTAGGAACTTCACAGTATCACTAGAAACTTTTTCATTACTACTCATGCTGATCTCTTCAGGACAGTCACATGTCCACATGCACCCCTAGGGTGCTCTCATAGTCCTCGCTCCTAGCAATACCTATATTCAAACATTGAATAGATTCACATGTTTAGTTTATTTTCATCTGCATTTTTTTATATCTCTTAAACAAGAGCTTAAAACATCATAACCAAATCATATACACATGTATGTTCATAAGCAAGAAATTGGAAAATAATCCAATACTTATCTCTATTGTGTGTTTCCTCGTTGGTCCACAGGGTCCTGCTTCGCTTTGCAAGCCTTGGGATTGCCTATGGACTTGGATGTTAGGCTAGCAGGCAGGATGCTTCACAACATCCATATATATATATATATATATATATATATTAGGCACAGTCAAGCCAACCTTCAGTTGGGTTTATCAAACCGTCAACAAGTCGCCTATACTTATCTCAACAACATACTTATATCAACACCCAATCATCAACCAAGCCACCATAGTTGGGTTTATCAGGCCATCAACAATAACACATGCACTTATATCAACAATAAACGACCGTTTCCAGGTTTCATTTCTAGTAGTGAGCTCTAATTCCACTACCCCATATCACACAGGAGACCACTCCCTTCTCTGAGTTGACAGTCCCTCGAAAGTGTCTCCTTTTCTATGCTCTTTAGTAGGAGGTAGGATGAGCTCAAGCCATTGTCCGTTTAGTGTACAGCACCATATTACATATGTTTAGCCTGACAACACAAGCAATATAAGCATATTCGTTAGTGTTATTTCTCTAAAACTATAACCACATTTCACATCATTCACTATCAAGTATCGAGAGAACAGGAGTGCGTCCACTCTCTAGGGTGTAATCAATACTGAAAAACCCTTCCATGATCTGACATCGGAAAGATGTGCACCCTTTTCCAGTGTGTGCCATGTAGGCCCTATTCATACTCAAGCAATTGGTCATTATAAAATCAAAACATGTTCTGCATATGGATTTTTAATAATTTGACACGCATATTCTTAGCTAGGGTCACATAACACTTATCCATTTGCCGATGTAGTATTCCTTCGTTAAGGAGGAATGGGGGATCCCTTCTCTAAGTTAACAGTCCCTCGGTTTTCCATCCCAACTCCTTTCACAGTCCATATCCACACATGTCTTACCGACATAATCTATACCATCTCACTCATGTTGCTTACCAAACATGTAGTGCAGATGGGACATTTCCAAAATGTCCAATGGAGTTTCACCAGAAACCCATTTCCAAGATAAGGGGAAACCTTCCCATGAATTTTGGCTCCTGCAGGCCATCATGTTAGTTTTTCAACATTTAAGCTAGCATTATGACAAGATCTTTTTACAAAGAGAATAACAAGCACAACAATCACATAAGCACATCACAAGAGACAAGAGACACAAAGATTTTAGGAGGGGAAACCATAAATGGAGAAAACCCCTCAACTTCCTCTAAGATAGTAACACCACAAGATGTGAACCCAAAATAGTAAGATGACCTCCATTCACAACAACAACCTTCTGTTTTCTGTCAAGCCCAAGAATTTCCTTCTCCAAAAGTGCGCCACACTTGAGAGAGCAAGAGAGCTAAGTCACAAGTTATAAATAGAGAGACTCTCACTCTCTATTTATATTCTTCCGTTGACTTGAAGTGCACTCAACCTAATAATTACTACTCGAGCCTACACCTTAATTAGTGTATAATAACTCAAGTGCCCCTAAACAGTGGGGACTTACCCAATGACTTGATATGACTTGTTTACATTATAATCCTCCCGATCGGAACATCGGGGCATGACCACATGACTCAAATACATAATAGAAACATCCCGGAATAAACATCGGGTTACAATAATATAAAATACATAGAAGAATACATTCCGAAGTTACATATACATCAACACTCCCTCTTAACTAGGAAGGTATTCTTTCGACACAATTTTCAGCAATGGTCTTATTCTCTGTATCACTGGATCATGTTCATCTTCAAGTCATCTATGTCATCAAGTCTTCTTCGTCTTCAAGTCATCTTCATCTTCAAGTCATCTGGATCTAGATCATCTCTCGATCTGGATCATCATAGGACATCATCACAGGATCTAGATCATCACTCGATCTGGATCATCATCACTGAATCTAGATCATCACTCAATCTGGATCATCACTGCTGGATCTGGATCATCACTCGATCTGGATCTCTCGGAGTCATCATAACTGGATCTGGATCATAGCTCGATCTGGATCTCCACTGGTCATCATCATGTGTGTACTATCTCATCATAGGAAGTTCTACAGAGCCAGCCCTTTTTCATGTTGGATGTAGGCCCACCACCTGTAGGTCTTCATCATCACTAGCCATACTGGAGAATCCTCAGGACTTATTACGTGCATCACAAAACCTCGAAAGAGCATCCCAGGACTGATTACGGGCACAC
>LPNX010840810.1:27266-92159 GCA_001517045.1 Pseudotsuga menziesii | reverse complement strand
CCCTAATTGTCACCTAAAATCAGAGTTTTCCGTTTATTTCAGTATTATGTGGCATCTAAAGTGTCCTTAAAGGAGTCCATGATTGTGCATCAGCCCATTATAAATAAACCTCCAATACTAGTTCTGTCAAGAAGTGTAGGCTTCGATTCACACAACCAATGGATAGAAAGAACCTCAAAACACCCTTGAGCATAGCCTTGGATATTAGAATAGTTGACAACTGACAACGTTGTTGGTATTGGGCTTCTTCCTTGAACTCCCTTGAACCCTCACTCATTTTGATCTTTCGGGCTATCTAGGAATCAACAGTAAGAATTTTTTCATTCTCCATGCAGTCTTCTATTTCTTTTTCAGCTCTATGGAGTTGCCTTAGCACTCTCAATGATTACTACTTGTAATTTTTATAATACTATTTGCCATTTTTGGACACTAATGGACTTTCACATCTAAATTAAAGTAACCATGTGGGGACCTCTCATATGTTTACGAATAAATATTGATAAATGTCCATGATACAAAAGTATAACCCTAAACCTACTTGAAGTATAAAAGCCAGTAATGGTATCTCACCATTATTCTGAAATTTTTTGTTTTCAGTAATTATACATCAAACCTAACTAAGTTTTGTCCTTGTACAAGTATCTATTAATTGTGAACTCCCATTAGTTCAAAGTTTCAAACTTTCAGAAACTAAATATATAGTTTCTAATGAGCACGTGCAAGTTCATAAAACTAGTAAAACAGAATTTAGATATCATGTAAAAAAGCAAACAGCATCTGCAGGGACCATCACTACCCACTTTGGATTAACAAAAAACATTTCTTTCCATGAAACCTCAATCACGTTTTCTCCATGATGAAAATTCCCAAAACACTTCGAAGAGTATTATAAACATACCAATATCTTAATCTAATACACAATCCAGAACTTCACCCACTATGTAATTCCCAATCATAAATAACTCAATCTCTTACCTTGACGTGCTTATTGGAAATTCTACACTAACAGTGGAAATTATAAAGTAACTAAAAACAAAGAATCAAAATATAGCTTATTGTCCAACTCTTGTGAACACCATTGGTTTGTGGACAGCCTTAGTGTTCCTTTAGCAGTAGCTTCAAGCTCATTCCCATCAACTACACAAAGACAAAGCATCCTCTTCAAAGGGATTATTGCACTTGTACACTGTATGTAGGAACCTAAACTAGAACATTTCATATTTAGACATATTTTCTTCTATGAAATCAGTTTTAGATATCACTGCTTGTTCAGAGACTGTAATAGCTCCTTAAATATTTTCATATAGTAGGAGGACAAGAGATGTATCGCCTTGCTTCTTCAGGAGATACTTCAGTTCTAGCAGAAAACTTTCATAGATAGAACTCCCTACATTGCTAACTAAAATCTCATCCTATCTTAGTTACAACCTCTAGATAGCTCCAATCACAAGAGGCATTATAAATAAACCTCCAATACTAGTTCTATCAGGCAGTGTAGGCTTCGATTCACACAACCAATGGATAGAAAGAACCTCAAAACACCCTTGAGCATAGCCTTGGATATTAGAATAGTTGATATTAGACCACATTGTTGGTATTGGGCTTCTTCCATGAAGTCCCTTGAGCCCTCACTCATTTTTATCTTTCGGGCTTTCTAGGATACAACAGTAAGAGTTTTTGCATTCTCCTTGCAATATTTTATTTCTTTTTCAGCTCTTATGGAGTTGCCT
Source organism: Pseudotsuga menziesii (assembly GCA_001517045.1). Classification (NCBI taxonomy): domain Eukaryota; kingdom Viridiplantae; phylum Streptophyta; class Pinopsida; order Pinales; family Pinaceae; genus Pseudotsuga; species Pseudotsuga menziesii. The sequence continues at coordinate 90,429 of LPNX010840810.1, read as the reverse complement.
TAGCACTCTCAATTATTAGTACTTGAAATTTTTATAGTACTATTTGCCATTTTTGGCCACTAATGCACTTTCACATCTAAATTAAAGTAACCATGTAGTGACCTCTCATATGTTGACCAATGAATATTAATAAATGTCCATGATACAAAAGTATAACCCTAAACCTACTTGAAGTATAAAAGCCAGTAATGGTATCTCACCATTATTCTGAGATTTTTCTGTTTCAGTAATCATACATCAAACATAACTAAGTTCTATCCTTCTACAAGTATCTATTAATTGTGAACTCCCATCAGCTCAAAGTTTCAAAACTTTCATAAACTAAATATATAGTTTCTAATGAGCACGTGCAAGTTCAAAAAACTAGTAAAATAGACTTTAGATATCATGTAAAAAAGCAAACAACATCTGTAGGGACCATCACTACCTGCCTTGGATTAACAAAAAAAATTGCTTTCCATGAAATCTCAAGCACATTTGCTCCATGATGGAAATTCCCTAAACACTTTGAAGAGTATTATAAACATACCAATATCTTCATCTAATACACAATCTAGATCTTCACCCACTATGAAATTCCCAATCATAAATAACTCAATCTCTTAACTTGACGTGCTTATTGTAAATTCTACACTAACAATGGAAATTATAAAGTAATTAAAAACAAAGAATCAAAATAGAGCAATAGAGAAGAATTCCTCTACAATCCATATTTGAGTACAAAATCACCATATTTGAGTACAAAATTGGTTAACACAAACTATATCAGTATCCTAAAGAAAATGGCATATTTTTCCAAAACAACCCTCCATATTGAAAGAATGAAACTTCATAACAGCAGCAAATAGTGCAAATACAGTGATTTCGAATAGAGGATAATTTCAACGAGGCATTTACAAGCTCATTCCCATACTCATCTTGCACTCTCAAGTTTGGAAGGTGTTTGTGTGAAAACTCTATATGCAAAGGTCAAATTCATTTTCAAGAGCATGAAAGGGATGAAAAGTATTAAATAAAGGCCAATATACCTAGAACCTTCTATTTGGGATCACCTTTTATTTCAAGTCGTGAACCCATCTTCCACAAAATGACCACTGTATTGTTCGAACTAGCAGTCATTTGGAAAACAATTGTCCTCGCAAACTTTGGATGAACCCCAATTTTTTGGCGAACCCTAGCCTTTTGGCTAAAACTAGGTAAACAACCATGTTTCCAGGACAAAAACAAGCTAAAATGTAAGGTAGTGGGATTTCAGAGTAGCAGATCTATTAGAATTAACAATCAAATTGACTTACTTCACCAGTCATCCGATATGCAAATTCAATTACTTTGCCAATCATCCCAGATGCAAACCAATCAACAAAGATGAAGAATTTAAGAATTGGAGATTGCTACACATTTAGTGTGCTAACCTTGGGGTAACTGGTAACCTTGTGACTAAACCTGTCACTATCTAAATTGTCAAGCAATGGGATTTAAGAGTTGGGATTTACTTGGACTTAAACAATTAAAGGGGTTCATTTCACTTATCGATTTTAAATGCATGCCAATAAATTATAAGTTGTTTAATTGATATTGGTTACAATTTTCAGCTGCAGGCTGCAACACCTAGAGATACATTACACAATTAGTAAATGCATCAACACATGTTGCTGCTAAATACTGTACAATGTATGAAAACCCAAGTAGAAAAAATGTGTATACATGGAGCTAGTTATGACTTCAGATGGAGAATTTGACACACACAAAAAACAGATGGGTAAAAGTAAAAGATTAAGAGATACAGGATGGCATGGCATACCTGGATATACAATACATTGCTTGAAGGATATGCATTGATCAAATAATCTGTGATCCATCTGATGGTAGACTGGGATGCCCCTTGCTAATAAGCAGCATCCATTTGATCCCCATACTCCAACACACTCCAAGACAAAATAATTGCAGTAAAATCCATGGGTATCCCAAACTTGATGTGATCCCCTGCATCATACATTCCTCTAGACAGGTCTGCACCCAAATCATTACCATCTGACATAGCAGCGTTCCCTCTCATGGTATGGGATCATCATTAGGAAGCTTCCTAGCTATTGAAAAAATCCACCAAACATAAAATCAAAACCAATTTGACCAAAAAGTTGAAACAAAAATAATTGGCAATCCCCCATATAGTAATATTATTTCCATCATATTCTCTACTTACAGATATACACTTTACACACATTGCAAATATACATTGACCCTAACCAACAGATATACAAGACACACTAACCAAATTGAAGACATTGTAACCACAAGAATGCCTTGACCGCAGATAGCCTAGACTATTGTGATATGATATGAAAGAAGAGGGTATATACATATAGACATACGCATCTGAATATGAAAGAAGGTCAATGCAACCTTCAAGGCTTGGGAATATTTCTGAGAAATGGCTCCGAGAGGTCCCAGAACAGGTGAGACTTGATGGTGTGAAAAGAGTAGTTAAATCCATATTGTCGATGAGTTTCCAACCAAATGTGCTAATTCAATCTATGAACTCCAATATATTATTGCCATATCAAGGTATTGAAAGTAGGAATCCTTCCCAATGCTTATTACAGCCGTTGAATTATAATTCTTAAAACAGCCTGTCCAAAGAATGTTTTAATGGAACCCTAGGCTTGATGCATTAAGATCCCAATTCTGATTGCTCCCGTGGAGCAAATTTATGAGGAAGGGAAGGAACCTTGTGGATAGGATCCATTTGTCTTCACTCTATGCTTCCATTCAATCTCTGGTAGCAACGAATCGAGTCGCGCCAAGGCTCACAGAGTTGAGAGGAGATGTAATAAGATGCGATGGTTTTTTTTTTAGCAATAAAAGAAATGAAATGGTTGCTTGTAATCTATATCTGGAATCCCATGCCCATTGAACTCACACCAACACGCCATCACCACCACCCTAAGAACTATTAATAATCCTCCTCCTTTTCCCTGTGCCCCTTTTTTCCATTGTATCTCATTGTTATGGCTAAATCTCTATTTGAAGAATTTTAATATTAAATTTAATTAAAAATTTGATATATTTTTAATTAAAAAATAAAGTTACATAAAAAAATATATAATAACACTAACAAAATCCCATATTAACATAAAATAACATAAAAATGAAAAAAAAGCATTTAATGACATCAACTCTTAAACAAGAGCCACGATGTGGCAATGTCACTACAGTTGGTAACAATTATTGCTATATAAAGTATAGAAATATGGTACTTTGTCACAAATTTGTAACAAAAAGGAAAATTATTTTACCAAAAACGTTACTTAGCCATCAAGTTGATTTCTCAATGTTTTGAAAAAACAAAAATAATTTATGTACGAGATATGTATCAACTCAGAAGATAATTTAAACTATGTAAGTCCTCCAATAATAGGATCTTCGCCCACCAAGATTGACCTACCACTTATGGGAATCCATGTTATCCATTCACTGAATATCTGGAAGGAAGAGATTAATCCCACCCAAATATTAGAAGTATCTTTAGTTTTCTTCTCTTTCAATCTGATCTATTGAATGATTGATAGAGTTTTGATGTATTTTGACACACAGCTGTATAAGTTGTCATCAAATATTGCCTGCCACAATATGTATATACGTATTTTTTTTCTTAAATCTACAGAATGTATGAGTGCATACATTTACAAAAGAACTAAGCTTTGTAGCTAATTTTTTCATATCCTTATATACATGTATTTTTCTTCCATATATTCTGATTATTATCATCAAAAAAGAAAGAAAGAGAATATCCAAAAATTCCAAGAAAAGAATGATTCTTTTCTTAGTGAGAGCGACGGGAGGTAGATTTAGGGTTACGTGGGAGGGCGATGTAATTCAGGAAAGTGGACGAGATTTGAGTGTTTGGAATGGTTTTTATAGTTATACTATTAATGATTCATGGATCCCTAGTTGTTTCATTAATTCCTGTTAGGGTTAGATGGATTTATGTTCAAAAGAGACCTAAAAATTGAGAGTTGTTTGCAGCTTTCCTATACTTTATATAGTTATTGTATAGATCTGTTGTACTTTATGTAGATATTGTTTTATATAAATATTTTATATATCGTGATAAATTTATTGGTATTAAATCGATATTGGCATCAAATATGTGTAGCAGGTAAGGCAGTGAAGGCAAAAACTTCTCCCATGAATTGAATTGGCTTGTGAGTTTTTTCCATGAATTAAATTGGCTCGTGGGTTTTCTAATAATTGTTATAAGAAATAGATATTAAATGTCATCAAATACCAATCAACATAAAGATAAATAGTTTTTAAAATTTTATTTTTAATAACAAATTCCACAACTTTTACAAAAACCTTGTCAAATATAAAAAATTTAATTTTTGTACTAGAATTAATACAATCTAGCGGTGACATAATAATAATCAATTGCATTGAGAATGGAATTTGATGCAATGCATTGAAAGTAGAAAAAGCAACTGCAATTACTGTTGCATGTTACTACAGAAAAACTGGATTTTATTATCATAGGTCAAAATATATTGTGACGCTAATTTGCATATCTACTACAATCTAGCGTTGACATAATAATAATCAATTGCATTGAGAATGGAATTTGATGCAATGCATTGAAAGCAAAAAAAGAAACTACAATTATTGCTGCATGTTACTGCAGAAAACCTGGATTTTATTATCATAGGTCAAAATATATTGTGACACTAATTTGTGTATCTACTAAGATTGATCGTCCTAGAATTTGAACTTGGATATGAAAACAAAAACAAAAAAACAGATGACTGCTGTTCACAATGAAGAGGATAATAATTTTTTTAGAAAGTGCAGAATTCAGAGGCACAAAAATCTTCAAGGAGAGGGAAACTTTTACATTTATTAAACATGCCCAGTGCATTTCCTACCATCCATAGATGCCATTTCTAAGTTGACTGGTGTGAAAAACATACGTGTACCTTCAATTGTAAATTGATGACACGAAAAAATATCTTGGTTGGTGTACTGTACAAGGGCATCTACTGATTGACACTGTAGTTTGGTGATGCTTCCACATGCAAATTCCATCGACTTAGAGTGATTGGATTCCATAACTCCAAACCACTTGCTCCCTATCCCTGACGCCACCAATGCACAAACAAAACTATAAAAGAAAATCATCCTGATAAACCCTTTAAGGAGTAAAGAGTTACCTATTCCATGTGCGCTTGGGAAAGTAGAACACTCTCTCTCTATGACGCGAGAAACATTGACGAGAGGACCAACACAAGCATGCCATACCTCTTCATAAATATCTGCATCTTGTTTGTTTTATATATAAAAATATTTTAGGTTTTATTTAAACTTTAACAATGTAAACAGGTTTGGCACATGCCAGCAATAATTATTTTCTTCTCAGCATTCAAATTCCTTGCAGATATTCTGCACTTATTCAAAATCAACGTAGTCTAAGGCTTTTGGGAATAGACAAACAAACTACATACAACATTTGGCATTATTGCCCATCACAATACAGAAAATCCCAAACACACAAACACAACCCCACTAAAATCCCAAAAATCAACAATGTTGACTGACGCATAAAGCTGATTCTGAAAACAACACAATCCAAAGCTTCTTAAAAAAACTCCCCAACATGAATGTCGACCATGTAATTTCAATGCAAAACAACAAAAACCTCATAACCCAAAATTTAACTGCAATTCATTCCATTTTCTCATACTCAAAGGTAGTGCACAGACACCCACATTGCACGAAGAATATGACACAACATGACTAACCTTACATTGCCCAAAAGAGAAAGACAAAGAAAATTTAAATAAAAGACACTACGTTATTTGGATGGTCAGGGAAAAAACCAAGGAAAAAAACACGTTCATACTCAAAATGCAACAACTTAGACAGCATGCTTCATCTTATCGCCGTATTCTTATTATCGACAAATTTTGTAAATATTCCTTTTTCTAATCACAACAACTAATATTAAGGGCTTTCCTACCTCTTCTTCAGAGGATGCACCCAACTGCTACAGTGCAAACGAGGAAAAACAACCCTATATTGCAAATACAAAGAAGGAGAAAATAAAAAACGACAACCCAAACTTCATATCAAACAAACCTGAAAATGAAACACCATGGGAGTTCATTAGACCTACCTTAAGACTGTTATGATAGATATAGAAAACTAACATTGTCAATAATAATAAGACAATATAAAAACGTAGGCTCAAAAAAATAGCAAAAGCAGTTTACGTTATACTTAAAGTACTTTCTAGGCCACTAGATAAAACTGTAGGTTGCAAGACAAATAGATGCTTGTAGTGCAACAAGTTTCCAAAAAACCATTGCCGAAGCTAAAGAGAGTGCATGTCGTTTTAAAATAAAAATCACGCCCATTGCAAAAAATGAAAAAATAAAACTCATGCATCAATATCTTCGTACTATGTGCCTTCTGCCCGACGGTGATTTATGGTGTTTACCTAACTATGATATAAAAGGATCCATTTTGGAATTCCATAATAGGAAACCTTCTTTAGTGGTGACTGGTAAATACCCTGCGGAAAAGTGAAATTTATAGCGAGAGCTGTCATCTGTGACATGAAGATGCTTTGGGATTGATGGCACTAGTTGTCACCTGAAGCCTCCATATTGGAATTATGTGAGATGACTTCTCCTATGAAATGTCGGGTGGGTTTTTCCAATGAATTAAATTGTCTCATGACTTCTAATAATTGCTATGATGTTTTCCCTAGCCACCAACGCTAGAGGGAAGAAATAAAAATCAAACATCATCAAATACATAGACCAATCAACTTAAAAATAAATCATTTTTGAAATTTTATATTTAATAAAAAATTCACAACTTTAACAAAAACATTATTAAATATTAAAAATTTAACTTTTGTACGGTAGAATTAATACAATCTACCTATTTATATACATCACCACTTGCGATGACATAATAAACATTTAGATATTTCATAACTTTTTCTAATATTAAATTTTTTCATTCAATTTTTAATTTGGTTATGTGTGTGTGTGGATTTTATAAAATATATAGTGATTTTTATTATTTAAATGTAGATTTTATATTAAATCTCATTTAGTGATGTATATTGATTGAAAAAATCAATTCCAATATTTAATAGAATGTGGTTTTTTCTGGGGCATGTGTTGGGAAGGGCCAAAAGATGTAGTTTATGTGGTATTCAAGTAGAATCAAATTTTCATTTTATTATTGAGTGTAATTAGTCTAATCACTTTTGGAAAGAACTTGAGATAATCTTGAAATTTAAACCAATTTGAGCTAGCACATCCAAATTTAAACCAATTTGGGCTAGCGCATCTATTCAGGAATGCCTTAAATCTTGAGTCTTGGGACTCTTACATTGAAGGATCAACAAATAGCTATGATGCTTCTAGGTATCGATATGGTACTAGTTCTAGTACCTAATTCGTAATTGTAGGAACCTAATTTTCCTTTGACACACGCTTAACGGTTTGCTTCAATGGTGCAGCAGGGATTTCGATGATCAAGAGAAAATTCATGTAATTGCTTTATTGGATCTCTAAATATTGAGGTGCATAGAACCAATATTACTAATAGAAGGTAGACAATTTACAAAATTTACTAAATTGCAATACTTCATTGTCACAATTGCGATTCTCCATGACACAATTAAAAATGACTAACATAAATGACTAATTCATATTCTTCTAGTTAGTCATTTTTTATGTCGTGACTAAATTAGTCGTTTATGTTAGTCATTTTTAACTTTGCCACTTATTATCTAGTCATATTTGTTAACTGGTGACTAAATTAGTCATTAATTTTAGTCGTTTATAGTTGGGTCAATCAAAATTGCTCATATTTAGTAGTAAATCACTTGAAAAAAGTTGTGGTGACTAGAATTTTTAGTCATGTAGTAGCTAATTCCTCATTTTGTACTAGTGTTACAAATGTAGTTTTTCTATTCCTTAAGTGTTGTAATCTACAGACTATTCTTGTGCTTTAAATGTCTATGCTTACTTAAATCTTATGTAGTGATAACAAATTAAAGTGAAGCAAGTATCTCTTGACAAATTGTAGGCCATCCTTGGTTTCTGAGAGCTTATTTGGAGTTTTGCAAAATATAGTTGATGGTCTGTTATCTTCATTCTTTGTATTCCACCTATGTTTTAGTTCAATTACTTCTTTCGCTCTCTTATAATGCAATTATCTTAGTTGTTAGATTATTTGTGTTCATAGTTCTATTTCATTTTATTTATAACCTCAAGACTCAGGGATATCTTCCATTGCGTCTTCCCTCACTGAATGCTCTATGACTAAGATCAGTAGTACACTATGACTGGGATCATCAACACAAATTAGGAATATTCTCGTCGGTCTAAAGAGAGCGATATAAATAAAAGTAGAGGTTCCTTTATTTTCAATTTTTGCTATTTTTTTGTTGGCTTGGACAATGATTTTTACTTTAACAGTTGTTTGAAATTACTTTTCTCATGGACATATTTTAAATCATGATAAATTTTCAAATTAATATGTAATGTAATAAAATAACTAGTGTCACTCCCCTTGAGAAAATGTAATAAATTACAAGTCACAAGTGATGTTAGTCGCTATTTCTTGTGTAAAATATAAATTATGAGGCAGAAATTTTGCATGTCAATTAAATTGTGTGATGTTTTACACTATGAATGCCCTTCAATTTAAGTTTTATTTTTTCTTCCATATAAATGAATATCTTTTTTTCACCAACTACCCTTCAACATAGCAACTCTGCATAAAGGGAAACAAATGTCAATGCAATGATGCACTATAATTGTTCACCTGTTACATAGGTCAATTCAATTGTTAAACAAATACAATAAGATAATTCTCTGGGGGACTCGACAGCTTTTATGATCATCATCCATCCTTTCAGTGATCAATGATTCAATGGTCACAATAAGACTTACAGCGATTATCCACACAGGATCTTATTTACAGAAAACCCCCTTCTTGTCATTATATGACCGTCATGAATCATACATAGAACTCTACATATGCTGGAAAGTCACATGGGTTAAATCAATACTTCTGCAAGTATTCAACTATTAATCAACTCATAAGTTCAATCATCCATCTGAATCCTTCCATCAAATTCACATAAAACTCATCCATTTACACATAAGGAAGCTTAGGCAGGTTTAGAGTGCTGTCCAACACTCGCCTTGGCGTAGTGATGGAAGCAACCAACGAGGATCTCAAAACCCTTGCAGCATCTCTAGCGGCAGCGGTAGAGTGGCTTAACTAGTAGATCCAGCCACATTGTTGATATCCAAAGAAATTACTGATCCATCTATTCTTTGTATACACATTGGAAAATGCATAAAAAAATCCATAAATTTAATTTATTCTTGGATGCGTTCAATATTTCATTGCATCTTCCCTTTCCAAATCCCGTTTGAGCAATTGCAGTAGAGCTTTGCCAAGCTTGTCCGTTACTCATATTCACGTTCTGTAGCACAAATTTTCACGTTCATTGCGGAGCGGGATATGGGATTCTTATTCAAAAATATATGTAGGTTCCATACATATAACAACAATTACCAGCTGGCCTTGATCATTAATGCAATCCTATAAACTCAACCAATTTTTGTTGAGTGTCTCATAGTCCTATGTCTATACCCGACTTACCCATAGATGCTAAGTGTCTGGCTCCATCTCGTAGTACATAGATGCTGAGATAGTATTACTGAGTCTTTTACTATCTCATGCACATCCTTCTCTTGCATGAATCTGTCTATCCATGCTTCACATATACAAGTTTCGAGTGTTGGTCACTGCAACAACTATCCGCTCCATACTATTGACGAGATCTAAATGATATGTTGAAGGGAAAAAGGGCAATGCTTTATAATTCCCTCTAAATTATATGTTGGATGGGGGGAAATGGCAATGCACTGTAATTCCCTCGTAAATTTGGTTTGAACGAGCTAGGGAGGAATCGGGAGTTTGGTAAGGGCATTTAAAACTACCATAATGATCCTCGAGTGAGGACAAGACAGAACTAGTCATGCACCTCGGGTAAGACAACTGATCCTTTTGCAAGTTGACAAGGGCGTCGACATGTCAGGCGGGGCAGATTCACAAAAGACAACGGGTGGTGGTAGCAAGTTAATTGCATGGGTTGACATCTTAGTTTGAATGTGAAAAAATTATAATTGAAATGTGTTCTAGTATGAAGACAAGCATGAGACATTTTGTAGCGGATCATTTCAATTTTGTAGTACAGTAAGTTTGTTTATAGGGATAGGTCCACATGTGCTATATTGTATGTTTCCTTTACCTCATATAAATAGAGGAAGGAGAGTCTTTTCAAATGACAATTTCGCATTATTCTTTTGAATATTTTTTTTAGCTTTTGTTCTCTTTGGGTGATCCTTCAAGGTTCATGAAAAAACCCTAGTGGAGAATGTGTTGAAGAATAAGACTATGTTTTTCTTTCTCTTATATTTATTCTTTGTATATTTGATATTTCTTGAAGGTGCTAGAGTTCTTGAAGGTATCTTTAAGAAAAGGGCTATCCGTTGGAGGATTAAAATTGGCATTTACTGTTACCCTAGGATTTATTTGGGGAAAGAAGTGGATATATTACCTTGAAGTTTTGGTAGGCTGATCTTAGCTTGTGGAGCTTCTTTAGGGAACTAGGTTTTTTTTCGTTTCCCCAGTTTGAGGTTAGAGGGATTCATGGGTGCATGATAGCTGATCTTGAAATTGGGTATTTACTTGAACATCATCATCATCATCATCATCATTATATATATATATGGTTTTCAATTGTCCATATCTTCTGTATATTTCATAACACTTATGTTTCTTATTGATTTGACACACTTAAGAAGGAAATTCTTAAGAGACTTAACACTATTATTAAAGAAAATAGTACAAACATATACTGCTATTTTATTTTCTATTATATATATTGTTTATTATGGGTATTTAGAGTGTCTCATGTCTGAGAAGTTTCCCTATAGAGCTAAAATCTCATAGTATTGTTTGGTATATTGTTTCCTTCATGGAAGTTTAGGGTTTCTTGGAAGTTTAAGGTTCTTTTTGGATATATAAGCCTATAAGAAGGGAATGTTTCTCATTAATAAAGGAGATCCATCTGTTTTGATCTACTTTAATTTCTGGTCTTATTCATGGTTCAAACTTTTCTTTAGATAAGCTACAAAATTTGTTCTTAGCAGGGTCTATATGTATTAGGGTGTATAAAAAGTTGTACCTAGTAAAAATAAGTAATATCCAGTAAAAATAGGGTTTTTATGTCACGTCCTTACCCCTCGTCCTGACAATGGAGAGGATGTGACCAACACATCGCTGCTGTCAAACAAGAAAAATAGCCCCACGAACATAAAAACATAAACATGCATTGGATTAAAAACATCACAAATGCATAAACCATTAACATGAATTAAGTATAAAATATGCAATACAACAGAAGCAATAACATACATTCAAGCATTCAACCTGTTCATAATAATTCATAAGAAAGTACAAATGCAGATATAAAATACACAAGAATACTTATCTTGAAATAAGCTTGTCCTGCAACTAGCTACGTTACTGCAACGTTCCACCCAATAGTAGGCCAGTGTGCTCATCAGTCTATCAATATCACTACCACCCCTGAGCTGGGCATGATTCCACAAGGCACTAGGGAACAACAAGCTCACTCATAGCCAAAACCATGCATCCACAGACAATCCAACACACTGTTGGGTTTCACATACTGTCCATCCAAGCCAGTAAGTAATTGGTTTTTTTAGGCTACCAAGGAAACTAACCAATGATACATGGGTCCCTTGGTCTTACTCAGCCAAGAAAATTTACCACAACATACAGTCCGTCCATTAACAAATAGATCCTTGGACTTACCCAACCAATCCAACCTGCTAATCAAGCACAGAAAACTATTTAACTGATGGGTATTATCAAAACATACATGGGAAACCAAAACAGAATGGATGAGGGGAAACAACCCTACAAGGGAAAATGCGTTTTCAAAAAATGTTCTTCCACGTTAGGGAGGCCACTCGACCACCACAAACCCCCAAGTCAAAATATGAACTCAGAAAACATCCCTAAGCATTGCTGGAGCAAAAACGACCATCATTCACACCCAAATCGGGAGATCTTGGTTCCCTAACCATTGAGAAACACAAAAATGAATTTATGGGCATGGAACTGTAGAAATTCAGGCCAGCATTAGATTAATTTTACCCACAAAAATTATCAATTGATCATGCAAAATTGCTAACAATGGAGACTGAATATGGAGCTGTAACACAAAATTATATTAACTGAGTGTACAATAGCCAACCCTGTAATATCATAGGCTGCTGAATAAATAGAATACATGAAGAAATCGAATGCATGAGGAAGCATCCAAATCTAGCATAAAGCAGGCTTACCAAAAATAAGCAAATCCCCCATAGGTGTAAAAGCTGGATCCCAAATCTGTCATGGAGCTCACGAATTGGAAAAAAGTCATAGGAAAGCTAAAGAGTGGTGTAATGGCAGCTCATACATGCTTTTGCATGGAGAAAAGATAGTAGGATGTGTAGGACAAAAAAAAACAAGTTCACCTCACCTAGTCTAGCTTTCCCATGTGCCTTAAAACACTGAAAAAGCAGGCAATAAAGCAGAAAAACAGATAGGCACCTAGGAGGCCAGGAATAAAGCAGATTTGATTCCTAAGGCTTTCCCAAGCGCTACATGAGTCTGATATGGCAAGTTTGACCTCTATGGATAGGCAATTAGCAACTTGCATAAGGTGGCACACATGAACTAGGCAAATAAGACAAAAATAAATGAATTAATGTCTAAGTGGGTAAACTATGGGTTGATTATTCTAACACCCCCCCTTAATCCTGACTTTATGAGTAATAAATAAAAAATATAGGGCCTAGCAACAAGGCTTAGTCACCCTTTTACATACTGCAAGTCCATACAACCAAGGAAAGAGGCAAAACCAACTTGGGAAAATCCTCCCTTAAAAATGGCCTATAAAACAAAATTGTAGAATCTTGTCTCCACTCATGCCTTTACAGCATGATCAGCAATCCCCAGTAGTGATTTGAGATTGCTGAAGGTCTTCTCACAAAATTCTTTGGTGAAGATATCAGCTACTTGTTCTGAAGATGAACAGAAGAGTAGGTGAATGATACCATCATGCACAAGCTCTCTGATATAGTGAATGTGAATCTCAATGTGTCTAGTTCTCTGCTTCTGAACTGGATCTTTGCAGATTCGAATGGTACTCTGGTTATCACAGTAGATGGTAGTTGAGTACTCAGGTTCAAAACCACACTCTCCAAGTAAACCCTGCAACCATAAACACTGAGTTGCTGCATTAACAACTCCTCTGTACTCAGCTTCTGTAGATGAGAGTGCAATGGCACTCTGTTTCTTGCTTGACCAGCTGATTGGCCCTTCTGCAAGCATGAACACATATCCTGAAGTGGACTTTCTGTCTGTGCTATCACCTGCCCAATCACTGTCAGTAAATCCAATCAAATCAAGATCAGATTTTGCCTTATAGAAGATCCCATGTGTCCTTGTTCCCTGAACAAAGTTAAGGATCCTTTTGACTGCTTTCCAATGGATCTCATGAGGCTGATCCATGTATATAGAATCTACACTTACTGTATAACAAATATCAGGTCGAGTATGTGTCAAATACAATAAACATCCAATCAATTGTCTATACAGTGTATTGTTTACCATTGGTGGAGAATCATCTTCCTCCAGCTTCACTCCTGAAAGGAAAGGAGTTTTGCTTGCTTTGCAGTCTTGCATTCTAAATTTGATCAGCAAATCCAAGGCATACTTGGAATGGTGCACCTTTATTCCAGCTTTGGTTTGAGCAATCTCAAGCCCCAGAAATTGACTTAAGAGCCCCAAATCTGTCATGGAGAAGGCTTGGTTCATAGCTCCTTTTAAGGAAGCAATCTCAGCTTGTGAGCTTCCTGTAATGAGGAGGTCATAAACATATAACACAATGATCATTAATGAACCATTAACAGACTTCAAATAGACATTTGGATCTGATTTGCATCGAACAAAATTCAGAGATAGGAAGAAGCTATCTATCTTGGCATACCAAGCCCTGGGGAATTGCTTTAGCCCATACAATGACTTTCTCAACCTGCACACAAGAGAAGGGTTAGTAGAAAAATCTTGAGGCTGCTGCATATATATCTCCTCAGTGAGATATCCATTCAGGAAGGCACATTTTACATCCATATGATGTACCTCCCATTGCCTTGAGGCTGCAATGGCTAGAGTTAGCCTGATGGAATCCATCTTTGCCACTGGGGCAAAGGTCTTATTGTAATCGATGCCATGAACCTGTGAGTAGCCTTTAGCTACCAATCTAGCCTTCTACTTCAGTGGTGAAACATCAGCAGCAAACTTGGTCTTATAGACCCACTTACACTGGACTAACTTTCTTCCTGGAGGAAGATCCACTAGCTCCCATGTGTTGCTCTTCTGGAGTGAGCTGAACTCCTCCTTCATGGAAGATTTCCATATTGGATCTCCTGCTGCTTATTCATATGTTTGAGGATCAAACTCCACCATCAAATAGCATTTTTCAGCAAACATAGGGTCCTTCATGCATAGACCACTCTCAAATTGTGATCTAGTCCTCCTTGGGTCATTGGGATCCCCAGCTAGCTCTCCTGCTGCATGTAGTGTCTTGGCTTCCCATTTAGGACTTGTGGGGCTATTTGGGTCTGCAATAAAATCATCTCCATCAGACAAATCAGAATCAGCATGTTCAACAAACTCTTTACTTACTTCTTGAGGTTCAGGTGGTGAAGAGGCTTCACCAACTTCCACTGCTGCAAGGGGTTCTTCTTCAAACTGAACACACCTTTCAATCAAGGCTTTGTTTGTGCTCAAATTTATCAACTTGTACCATTTTGAATCTTCAGAGTATCCAACAAAAAGACACTCTTGGTTTTGGGGCTGCAAATCCTTCCTCTTCTCTGTCGGGATTCTAGCCCATGCCTTTGAGCCAAAATTCCTGAAATGGGTCACATCTGGCTTGTGCCCACTCCATGCTTCGAAGGGAGTAATGCCATCAAGTTGTTTGTGAGGCACCCTATTCTGGATATAAGCTGCACATTTGATATCTTCGGCCCAGTACTTTGGTGGCAAAGTTTTGGCCTCCATCATGCATGTTTCCATCTCCTTCAGTGATCTGTTCTTCCTCTCAGCAACACCATTTTCTTGTGGTGTGTAGGGGATAGAATGCTGCATATGAATACCTACATATACACAATAGTTAATAAACTCAGACTTGAAATACTCACCACCATTGTCATATCTGAGGACCTTGAGTTTCCTTCCACATTGGTTTTCAACCAAAGCCTTAAAGACTTTGAATAGGCCAAAAACTTCAGACTTGTGTTTCATGAAGTGAACCCAACAATACCTAGAAAAATCATCAATAAAGGTCAATGCATATTTGGCCTGACTCATGGAAATATGAGGGAATGGGCCAGCAACATCACTATGAATCAACTCGAGGGGTGCAGAGGTTCTCTCATGACTAGCTTTCTCAAATTTGGGATCTAGGTGTTTTCCTAGGATACAACATTGGCAGACTCCTTTGGAAAATTTTATCTTGGGCAGCCCTATGACCATTTCTTTCTCACTAAGATCAGACAGATACTTGTAATTTAGATGGCCAAATCTTTCATGCCATAGCTTGCTAGCTTCATTAGAATGGATAAGAAGAGCAGAGGGGTTTGAGTAAGGTAGGAAGTGTGAGAACATGTATACCTTTTGAGCATGATTTGCAACTCCTTTGCAATGACTCTACCACTTGAGATTTCTGTGATCTCAACTTCATTAGGGGAGAATATTACTTTCTTAGGAGACCCAGTGTGAGTCATCTGATACACTGATAGAAGGTTGGAGGCGAGGCCAGGCACATACAGCACATTGTTGAACTGACCATGATCAAGATCAATCCTCCCTTTGCCCAAACTTTCAGTGAGAGAGTCATCTCCCAGTACAATAGATGGTCCTTTCGACTTGTCCAGTGAGGAGAAGGCCTCCTTAGTCAAAACCATGTGTTGTGAAGCTCCATAATCAATGATAAAACTGGGTGAGCTTGATGTGCCAGCAACCAATGCATGAACTCTCTCTCTCTGTCATCTGAACTTGATCCTCCTTCTCTCTTCTTTGAGCTTTCTGGAAGGGAGATTCCATTCTTCTCCAGGAGTTGGGTCAGCATATCAATCTTATTTTTCATACAAGAGCTTTCAGTGTGATTTCCCTTTGAACAGTATGAGCACTTGTTCATTTCACCTTTGTTTTTCTTCTTCTGGGTATTTTTCTTGGGACCTTGTTGATCCTCTGGAGACTGTTTCTTGTCTCTCTTTTACTCAGGTGGATTTTTATCTTTCTTTTTGCTTTTTGAATCCACCCTCGAATCTCCAGCAACCAGTGCTTGGTCTTTGGATGGTTTGATGGTGCCCATCATCACCAACTTGTCTTGTTCTTGTGTGAGAGATTCCATGAAATCTGTAAGACTAGGCATCTTCCAGGTTCAAGCTGTGAGTTTTGTGGCATAGAAGGTCGAAACAAAGACTGAGTATTCAGGTCCTAGCTTTGAGAGGATGGCCAATATGAGCTGATCATCTTTCTTTTCGATACCACACTGCTTCAGCTGCAAAACTAGTGCCTTGAACTTGGAGAAATATAGCTGCAGGGATTCAAAGCTACTGGGACTCAGAGAAATCAGCTCATTTTCGATCTGATGTCCCCTCATCTCATCTGTCTTTCCAAAAAGATCAGAAAGCTTCTCCCATACTTGATCCGATGAAGTTAATCCATCGAGATGGAAAAGGAGGTCTCGGGAAATACTGAGACATAGGAGGCCATAGGCCTCATCTCTCCGATTGTGCCATTTGATCTTCTCTGCAGCAGCATTGGGCTCTGCTTCTGTAGCCATAGTCACCCTGTAGAGGCATTTCTCTCTCAACAAGATCTCCATCTCTGCTTTCCATTCAAAATAGTTGAAGGGAGTCAAGATATTTTTCTGTGAATCCATAGCTTTAGAAAATCTGTCCCGGCTATCAGTAGAAGGCTCCCAGTCTTGATGTCGAACCTGCAAAACAATTTTTGAAGGAGAGTAACAAACTACAATGTCTCTCATACCATGTAGAAATTCAGGCCAGCAGTAGATTAATTTTACCCACAACATTTATCAATTGATCATGCAAAATTTCTAACAATGGAGACTGAATATGGAGCTGTAACACAAAATTATATTAACTGAGTGTACAATAGCCAACCCTATAATATCATAGGCTGCTGAATAAATAGAATACATGAAGAAATAGAATTCATGAGGAAGCATCCAAATCTAGCATAAAGCAGGCTTACCAAAAATAAGCAAATCCCCCATAGGTGTAAAAGCTGGATCCCAAATCTGTCATGGAGCTCATGAATTGGAAAAAAGGCATAGGCAAGCTAAAGAGTGGTGGAATGGCAGCTCATACATGCTTTTGCATGGATAAAAGAGAGGAGGATGTGTAGGGAAAAAAAAAACAAGTTCACCTCACCTAGTCTAGCTTTCCCATGTGCCTTAAAACACTGAAAAAGCACGCAATAAAGCAAAAAAAGCAGATAGGCACCTAGGAGGCTAGGAATAAAGCAGATTTGATTCCTAAGGCTTTCCCAAGTGCTACATGAGTCAGATATGGAAAGTTTGACCTCTATGAATAGGCAATTAGCAACTTGCACAAGGTGGGACACATGAACTAGGCAAATAAGACAAAAATAAATGAATTAATGTCTAAGTGGGTAAACTATGGGTTGATTATTCTAACAGGAACAATGAGGAAAACATCAAGAAATCATGTGGAAAATTCCCAACAATATTAGCTACCTGAGGAAGCCCAAAAACGACCTCTTGAAACCCCCAAAACGTGAATCATTGCTGCACATTCACCGAATAGAACAAAAATGGAATTTCCCGGCTACGGCAATGAGGAAAACCACAACAAAAACCCCCAGGGAGGATCCTAGCCACTGAGTATTTCCCAAATCAAATTGCTAGTCGCTGGAAAAAAAAGGAAACCCCCAACTATCTCTAGCTGCATAAGGAAGCCAACACATGGGTTAATAATGGCTTGGGAAGGAATTTCCCAGCATTTACTTGCCCAAGAAGCCAAGAAAATGTTTTCCCAAAAATGGGTAACTCCCCAAATTCGAATTTAACCTCCATATCTTTCCCATCCCAAGGCAATAACTTCCTTCACCAATTTTAGATGACTGGGCATAAAAGACAAAAAGGGTGATTGACAACTTGATGGGTTTTCCCTTTGACATTTGGCCTTTTCCCATAGGATGAAAGGTTTGAATAAGTTCCCCTCTGTCGCATACCCCAAATTGCAAAAACATTTTATGTTTTAGGAGACATTATGTTTTAATTTTACTATAGAGTTTGTAACTAATGACCAATTGGGGTCAAGGATAATTGCATTTAATTGTTGAATATTTTATTAATTAATAAATGAAAGATGAGACAACATCTTAAGGAGGCTGTTAAATGAGTTTTTTATTGGCCACTTGGTGGAATAGGCTAGGTTGAGAGAAGATTGACACTTGGGAGCATCCTCAAACTACTTCTAGTAGTTACAGGAGGCGTGAATTCCCTATTTTGTGGTCATGTTCCCAAAAAAAGCGGAAAAAGAGCAGGTGGCTCACTAAGTGAAAACTGACCCAAAATACCTAGGCATGATGATAAAAATTCCCATTGAATTCAGCTGAGGCTACTCATTATTTTTACTTGTGAACTTCTGAGGAAATGGGTACACAAGAAAGTTCGATGGAAGGGATAGGCAAAAGGGTTTGAGTGAAAAGTGTTAAATTACTGAACTAGTGCAGGTGATTTGAGCTGAGTTCTTACTACTACAGGTAGAAAGATTACTATTGATTACTCTATGGATTTGCATAGGTTTCTAAACCAGTTCTCTCACCCAGTGCTTTCAACCAACCAGGTGGACCAGTAGACAGGCTCGAGGGTCCTAAGATTTGCAGTTAAGCTATCTTCAGGAGTTGGTTGGGAGGAACTGACTCCTTAATTTATTGGCTCCTCTGCTATATTGTCAGGTTCCACATGTTATTTCTAATTTCTCTTTGCAAGCTTAGGAACAAGAATGAATAATTTTAGGAAACAATATATTTATATGTGTGTTTCATCTGTTATTAAAATTACTTGGAGAAAATATTTTATTGTTGAAAGATAGATGAATTATGGATAAGAAATGGATTAGAATGAATGATTAGGGTTAATTTAATTTTACGGATGAATAAAATACCTAACTGTATTTTCCACACCTTCAAGAAGGTAGTACTCTAGTACAATAGGTGAGATTAAGTTTTGATGGATAAATCAAATCAAGAATGTAGGATTATGTTTATTTACTTTCTACAAATTCGTTACAAGAATGTTCAGAAGTTTGCTTAGTTAGAATACATATGTTAAAAAGATAAACAAGAACTATTATAAAGGAAGGTCTTCTAAAAACCAGTAAACAGTTTGTGTAACTGTGTTATTTTAAGACATTAAATAATTACTAGCTATATGCTTAGTTTATTATAAATATACATAGTTATTAAATATTATAGGAACAAAAAAATAACATTAGTAGGAGTAACTAATAAACAGTAAAATAAAGTTAGAGTAGTCATTTTGGTTTAGTAAATAACACATAAGTAATTTCATTACTATTGTAAGTAAAACAATTAAGTCTTAAACATATTTTAGTTTAACAATAACACTGCAGAGATTTTACAATTAAATAAAAAATATATATAGAAACCCTAATTAGGGAAAAACTGTCAACCAAGACCTTCTTTTTCTTCCTCTTTTCCAGAATAGGGTTTTTACAGAATTACCCATAATCTCATTAATCAAAATTCTTCATTTTTTTTACAAGTACAATATCTCTATTATAAATGCCTTGTATTAAATAAGAATTTCACAGAAAATAGTATCATAGTGTTTATTAATTATATACTACAATAAAACAAGAAAAGATAAATGAAATAATCCAAATCAATTTTACAGAGCAGAGTAAAATTCTATTAAAAATAAACAGAGTTATAATAAGAACTTAAAACTTAAATTAAAAGTTAATTTATGATAATAAATCTAGACCAAGTCACGGGGTCGAACCCTAGAACCAAGAGAATTATTTCTTATGGATGTTCTTAACAAAAAGATCAGAAATGTTGGACTTGTACAAACACTGGAACCCTAGCTTCATTTTTAATATCAACATCATTCTCAAATACAAGTAAAGAACCAAAAAGTATTTCTTTTCAAAATTTCATTATTTTTAAATTGAAATTATCTAACACAATAACACTTAAAAGAGTTTAACAAAAAAATATAAGATTCAAATCCTATCTGAAGCATATTTAAAATCCAACTAAAAATAGAGTTACAGCCAATGGCCTTACAAGTATTTCTTCAGAACAACCCACGGCCTGCCAAAACTTATTGTAAATAAAACAAGTCACGACCACACAGCCATCCCAAACAAGTATTATATAATGTAGCCACGGCCAAGAAGTCTGAATCATGGTCAAACATCATGATCCAAACCCCACACATCATCACAGAAGGAAACCTCAGGTCGTGGATCCGAGGCTTACCAATCAACCGAGCAAGGTTGGAAACCCACGTCACAGCTTTGTTGCTAGCTCTTTTTTTCTCCATGCTTAGTTTGGAGTCGCGATTTCGAAACTTCCTTTCTTAAAAACTCTGCACAATTCAAGATTTAGAAACATCAGTAAATATTGTTCTACTTAAAGTTCATTAAGATTAAAAAACAACAAATTGATGACAGCCAAAATTCAATAGATGAAAAATAAGAAATGAAAGAAAATGGATTACCTGTATTAGTATTAGTGTTTACGGCCGAGAAGAAAATCTTTTGAAAAAATTCAGTATTATCAACTGTGTCGAAACATGGTAAGGAAACCAACAACAAAAACCCTATGACATGAAATGTACAGAAGAAAAATCCACTAAGGATCCCAATGAGAAAGGGGGAAAATAAGCAGCAAAGCTATGATGAGAAACAAAACTCCCACTACCAATGTTTCCCATGAAGTAAGCTGTGAGTATAAAAACCAAAGACTACTCTACTAGTAGTCAAGGAATATAGTTGGTGGTTGCAAGGGTTAAAGCCACTCACCGAGCCAGCCATTGGAGTCGAAGGCCATTACTCTCATAAACAAAAATGATGGTATCAAGGTCATCAGGCCATGAGCCTACAACGACTTTCACAGCAGCAAAGGGAGGGTAAAATGCAAAAAATTAGGGTTTTGGAGACTTTTTGTAGTAGAGTTTACTATGGTCAAAACCCTATCCACTAATCAAGCACCACATGGACTCCACTTTGAATTTGATAATATGGGTTTGCTCTATAGTTTGGGAGCATGAAGTGAAACCTGCAAAATATTTTTATAACCTTGTTAATATTCGAGACTTACACAAACACCCTTATAATGAGTTTTAGGTTATGTAAAAAGGCTATTCGTAATCCTATGTTAGAACTTTGGTTAAAAGCTTATAAGTATAGGATTGCAAGTATAGAGATGCTTCGAATGATTCTTGGGTAGAGGTACATTATAGTTTATATTTTCTTAAATAGGATAATAATTATTACATAACATCTCTTTGTGAGAATTAAGTCATGCGAAGGTTTGGGTTAGTTAGGTTCATTAGATAATGAACTCTTCATCCCTTAAAATAAAGCAACAATACTACATATATAATGATATAATGTTTTTCTTTTTGCATTTTCATTTGGTAATTACATAGGCAGATAAAGAAATTATACTCTACTTGATTTTGTTAGTTTCATTGTTTTAAATGACATTTCTTATATATCCAATGACAACTCTTTAGAATTAGGTATTTTTTCCTATGTGACATTCGAATGAATGTCGATACAAATACATACAAATTACCTTAGTAATAAATAATATTATAATGCAAGATCTAGTTGTATGTAGGAATTAATATAACAACAACTGGATAAAAATACGATGTACAAATTATAGTCAAAGCTAAGCAGAAAACATCTACTTTCTATGTTTTGCCTGAATTTTTAAGTACGTATGCTTATAAACAAATAATTAAAAAGTAAATATACAGATTTGACGATACCTTCTTTTGCTCAAAACTGTAAACTAAACAAATATTCTAGCATTTACTTTTGCTAGTGAGATAATTAAATCTCGATCCTAAAACTTGGATACAAAATGTCTTACCTGTAATTAGACCTGTACAAGGATCATCACTTCACTACATTAGTTAAAAAGCTAAGTAAGCCTCAGCCGTAAACTGAAATTCCTTCATTTTTAAATAGAAAAACAAACTTAGTAAACAGTAAACAAACAATTGTACCAGCTCATAGTATTTCCGATCATCACCTATCAAATCCATCTTTCAATACTTAATTGTGAATGCAGATAGTGAAGTATGCAATTACGAAAATTAGAAAAGGATTTGGTTTTAGTTTCCAAATTTGACTCTTTAAAATGATAACTGTTGGCAGTTAAGTTACACATGTCAATGATGTTTTAAAACATTAATTGCTGGAAGAAAAGTTTTAAATTTTTATGAAATTTTGGAGTATTACATGTGGTATGAGAGAACATGTTCAGACACTAGGCCTGAATGCAGCTCAACCTGCATAAACAAACAGTAGATAAAATGCATGCATTCTGATTATTATTTTTCTTTTGAAATGTTATTACTAAAAAAAATTTCTAAGCTAGAAATACAGGTATGGAAAGACTTGACAAATATGCAGATGAAGAGTCCCCATTTAATGAACAAAGTGATTCTAAAAGAGAACCGATTAAGGAAGTAATAACTAACGATTCTTCAAAATTATTACAAATTGTTAAAGAGTTAAGAACTGAAATAGAAACAATTAAAAAAGAGAATGAAATAATTTTAAGGGCTCAAGAGGAGCTGAACCAGATACTGACGAAAAATTTTCAGAGTGAAGGAAAACATAAACCGATAGGATCCAAAAACATGTCCTACCAACATAAAAGTAAAAAGTCCAAACAATCTAAAATTGAAAGTAGTTCGTCCTCTAAAATTTATGGTGACTCACACAGGAAGAATCGCTAGGACACTAGTGATAGCAGCGAAGATAATTACCATTCTAGGAAAATAAAATTTATATATAAAACATGGTGAAAAGTTGGATTTTTCTTTTATATATAAAACCTAATTTTATTCTCTTGTATTATTGAAAAGGTATTGTATAAAGAGGGGACTTTTTGACCTCTGTTTTTGGCTAGAGATCTCTCCATGTCTTGTCAACATCGATTTGGAGATCAGAAAATTTGATGGTATCGATCTCATTTTTCATAAAGCTCGCTAGCTCTATGTACCATTTTATCTACCACTCTTTCTATTCTCGTAATGTCATATCAATACAACACAAGAAAACAATCACCGAGATTGAAAGATGTGAATCCTGAAATCAATAATTGATTTATGAATATAATTGAATGAAGAATGCGTGTTGGGGTCAAAAGTGGCACCAAGGGGATCAGAATTCAATAATTGAGTTACGAAGGGAATTGAATTATGAATGGGTGTTGGGAATAGTCACATACAATTAGACAAATGTATATATTATATTTCCAGATTATGATATATGATCATTAAATAGTAAGAGAGTTACATCTCTCTTAGTGATTTCGGGAGTGGGATATGGGTTCACAAAATCGCCCCATTTTCTTTCACCCGGATTTTCACAAAACCACTTCATAACCCCCAGTTGTTGTCGTTGTCACGACCACACCGCTAGGCCTGACATCTTGATGTCCATATCAAACTGCAGTGCTACTTTGGTTATTGTAGTCATTAAGGAAAATTTAAGGCTTTCATCAACCTCCCGAATCCCCATCTCTGAGTTCATTCAACTATTTTCGAGTTCAGGTTTAACTATTTTGGAGTTTTGATTCAAAATTTTAACGCAGTCATCCTTCATGCTCTACATCTTCTAGACAGTTCAGGTTACACTGTTCTCCAGCATCACAATTGAAAGAGGCAATCGTTGTTTGATAGAGTGTGCTGAAGGTGCAAGCAGCTGCCACATAGTTGGTACTTCTACAACTTTTATGTGAAGCAAATTGTTTATTTTTAAACTACAACTTTTATGTTAAGAAAATTGTTTATTTTTAAACTAGAGCTATATTTTTATTCTAAAGAAATTATCTCTAATAAATACCTGTGAAATATTGTTCTCCTGTAATTCTTGCCTCACTTTGTAAATTTCTTACAATTGTTTTAACTTAATATCACTGGTCCTTTATTTAGCATACTTTCATAGAGTATTGCTACAGTTAGATCTCCTCCTTAAATATATATTTTGAGTGTAATTAAATTCATAATTAATTCACCTGGAATATGCAAGGCTTAATTCCTTTCTATGTTATAGAGGCCCTTTCTTTACCAACTTGTTAAAGTCCATGATTACATACAGAATGTATGAACTTTCATATTATAATCCAAAAATTTCACATTTGTATTCCTCCTATTGCTTCGGCTTATTATTTTTCAGAGCTATTTATTGGCCACTCTCATTTTGGATAATAATTTAACCACTCAATTTTATCCTAATTTTTCTAATTTTTAACGGCTTATTATTTTTCAGAGCTATTTCTTGGGCATTCTCATTTTGGATAATAATTCAACCACTCAATTTTATCCTAATTTTTTCTAATTTTTGAAATAGTTCTGGCTTTCCTCTTTCGGTGAGTTTTATTCACATGAAATGGAACAAGAACAACCAAAGGGCCATTTCATATGGATTTATGTAGCTTGAATGCTAGGCCTATTGGAGGAGAATTATTTGGCCTACAATGCAATAAAAACCAAAGATATGAAAACAACCAAATGGTTTTTCCTAAATCTCCCTTCAAATGGACAAGTGAGTGTTTGGTATATCTAAGAATTTTATTCTAAAACTCTATGTTGTATTCCTTTGATTACTTACTGGTATTGTAAATGAACCTGCCCCCTAATTGGTTCTCTTAGTTGTGCTCTTTGCAGGATTAAATCCATATATATATATATATATATATATTCTGAAAATCGTGAGAAATGGTAAAGGTCCAGGTAATGGTAAAGAACAAACAATTTTAAAATAAAATTTAAGAGGATTTAACAAGTAAATCAATGTTTAGAAGGAGTTAAATGAAATGGTTGGTAAAGTCATTAAACTTTTAAAAATAAAATTACAGTAGATCTCGGTGGGTGGACCTCGGTAACCCCTATCGAAATGGCCGATAGATCAATTATATATCATTTGAAAAGTTTGATATAAAAAAAGGTAAGTTGAGCAAGATATTTACAGGTTGTAAGTAAGACATTTATAAATGTGCTATTAAATTCAATAATAATATTTGATATAGAAAAATATAAAAATATAATATAGATAGTTAATTTGTGAATTCAAGTTTATTTTTTATTTAAAATAAAGAGATTGAAACGATGAATAAGGAGATTGAAAAACATAAAATAAGAGAAGGGAAAAATATTGAAAACTAAAGTGATGTTGAAGCTATAAAATGAAAATATTTAAATTGTGAATTCAAGTTTACCATAGATCACTCATCAATATAAACAAAGAAATAGAAAATACAAATTAGAGGAAGAAAACATTAACAATAACATAATGTATATAAGAAAAATAAGAAAATATAAATTAAAAGAGACGGAAAATTAAAGTGAAGAAGACGTAATGATACATTTTATGACAAGTTAATAATATAATGATACATTTTATGACAAGTTAATAATATAATGAGACATTTTATAACAAGTTAATAATTATAATATAATGATTTAGAATTTCTAAATTTGAATATCAATTTTATTTCTAGAGTATATAGAATTAATCTTGAGGTAAATAATCAATATCTTTGCTTTACTCTATCTTATAATGTCAAAAAACTAAAAAATGGTAGTTGTATTAACTATCCAAAATTGGAATCCATAGAGGTAGAAAAAAATATTACTAACAAGAAAAGAAAGGGTGGTAACTCCACTAACTATCCAAGATCGTAATAGATAATGGTACAGAAAAATATTAATAAGGTAGTAGTTGTAATAAGTGTAAAATTTACATTATCCTATTAATAAGGATTTATGTAGCTTGAAAAGATAGCCAAATGATTTTTTGTAAATCTTGTATATTTTTCTTCTAAAACTTTATGTTGTACAACTTTGGCTTCTTTTCAACTATAGGGTGCTCTTAGTAGGGCTTTCAACCAAAAACAAAAAATATGAAAATTGTGAGAAATGGCCAAGGTTGAGGCCTAGTCCATCCCTAAATTCATAGCTCTAAGAATTCATATCTCTTCATTGCTTTCTCTATATGTCTACAAAGAAAGTCTATTTTTTTTATATTTACAGTATGTTAAGCATCAACACTAGGATGTCCAATAACAATCTCTCATTACATATTGGGTTCTTCTTGTGCATCGACTTGGGTGTGCTTTGGATTGATGTTGGTGTCAATCAATGGTGCCCAGGTTCTCAATTCCTTCTCAAAAAATACAATCTCTTCCATATGAGGGATAGCATGCCCTTTTTCCTCAAAATAATCCAGCATATTAAAACATATCAGATTTAATGGAAAATGAAACAAAGAGTATAAACTTCTCACTAGTCTTAGCAGGGAAATGGAAAATGATGTTAATGAAAATACGGCCAGTAGGATAGGACTTGAAACCTTTGTTTTATAATTCTTACAAGTTTCTCATGTATTAAAATTAAGTTCCATCCACAGTCTCAGAAATTCAAATGGTTTTTGTGCTTTTAATTTTGTATCGTAGTTTTATCCAAAATACTAGAAAGCACAATATGTAACATGCATGTAGTGTTCTTCCAGAGAATACCAAAGAGGATGTTCCAAAAGAAAAAGTGGAGTTCTATTATGGATATAGAATTACAATATCTATCTCAGAAAGACATTTTTTCTAGTGTTGATATGACATGGAGTGAAGTTCTAAAAGAGGACAAATCTGTTGACCATAATGCAATAATTCCATATTCCAGAGTTCCAGATTTCATCAAGGGGGAGGAAATCAATTTTGATGCACCATATATCCTTTTACAAATGTGAAATATTGTGAAGGATGACCTTGACAAAAGAGATTCCACTTCCAATAAATATTCAATGTGAGTAAGCCTATTTATTGTGATACTTGTGTTGTATATTGTGTATTTTGTTTTATGAGTTTACTAAGTAGTGTGTTTGGAAAATTTGCAAATGTACATAGATATTGGTGTTATTATGGACCAAACAATAATAGGAATATACCAAAACCTTCCCAAAGAAGGAAATGCTATGTTCATAAGAGTGGATGCCAATGTCATTTCATTATTAAGGAAATAGTTGGTAGACGAAGGGATGCCATAATTACATACAATATGGATACACATGAGGATAAAAATGGTTGGCCATGCCATGGAAAGCTTGATAGATCAGCTGATCCAAGGGCGATGTATGCACCTCGTATTTCAAGAGAAATGGTGTTGTCAGTTGAGGCATTATATGACATGGGATTTTCTATTGACATGGTTTGTGAGCCACACATGTTGGAGGTTCGAGAAGGTATATTCAACATGGATTCAAAAAGTGACCAAGACAGCTTTTTGACACAAAGAGATGTCATGAACATTTTCAATAGACTAGCTAAATCCAAATTTCAACTCCATAAGAATAATTCAATAAGTGTTAAACTATGGTATCAACAAGAGAAAAATTCATTCTTTTTCTACCAAAGGCCTGAGGGTGATGACATACCATTTATCATTGGTATTCAAACAGAGTGGATGTTGCGCAAGATGGTGAAATACTCACATAATAGTATCATTGCAATGGATTCCACATTTAGCACCAATAAATACGGGGTGAGTATTTATTTAATTATTGGCACATTTGTATATGCACTTTATTTTTATTTTTTATTTAATCATCTTTAATATTCACAATGGTATGGATGCAGTATCAATTGTACACTCTACTCATATTTGACAAGCATCAAAGTGGAGTCCTGATTGCATGGGTGGTGTCATGACAAAATAGGTCTTCTGACATCTCATTATGGTTTTAAAAACTCATGGATAGAGGTCGACAACTTAAACTTGAATGGAAAGTGAATGCATTCATGACAGATGATGCATTCGTTGAAATCAATGCAATAAGGTATTATGTTTGGATAATAAGTACTCATATGTGGTCAATGCTTTTTTCGATTTACTAATTTGTTTATTTGATATAAATGTGTTTTCTTGTTGCAGATCCATTGTTAGTTGTCGAGTTTTATTATGTGTATTTCATGTTGAAAGAGCTTGGTTAAAGAATGTTTACAAGTTGGCTAGTTGTGAGGAAATTGAAAGGAAAATGTTTTCAGCATTAGGTGCAATCATGAATAATTTCCATGATCCGGAGTCTATTATCCAAGCTTTGAATCATTTGTATGATGAATTTTCAAATGAGAAGCGTTTCTTGGAGTACTTTTCAAGAAATTGGATGCAAGACCAAAAATTTCGTAAGAATCTATTAAATTTGTATCAAAATTATTTGTTTCTTGAATATGGAAAATTTCATAATTGTATTCATTTCTTGCAAATATGTGGGAAAAAGGTTATAGAAATTTCCATCATGCTAACCAAGAGACAAACAATTCCATTGAAAGTTATCATTGCTTTTTAAAAAGAAGATTCTTAAATGATCGTAGATGAAAGTGTGCACGAAAGATGGATTGGTTTATCTACACTCTCCTCAAAAGGGTTGAGCTATATTATTGGAACATTGCTCGTCAAAAGAAAGCTGGTTTTGCAAATAACTACAAGTTAGAGCATATGTTAGAGACAACTATGGAGAAAGACAAAATTATTCCTAACCATTATTGCATTCTACATGCTGATATTCAAAATTCCTATTGGGTGCAAAGTCAATCATCTTTGAAAACATATCCTGTGATTTATTCAGAGCAAGGATTTAGTTCTTGTGATTGCCTATGGGCTAAGAAAGGCAATTTTTGTAAGCATGTCATTAAAATAGGAATGTTGCTTGGAGACATTAACAATTCTATGGACATCAATCATTTAGCTAAGTTTTATGTTGATATTGATATCACAAATAGTGGACCATATCCAATCATGCAACATGATTATGACATTGTTGATGACCAAAACATGTCAAATGCAAGAAAGGAAACTAAGGAGCCTATCATCAATGAAATTAATAACTCTGATCTTGGTAGATGCCAAGATATTTTTGATAGATACAACAAAAAGATTCAAGAAACAATGATGCAGCCTCCATATTCTATTTCAAAGGCATTATTGATGGAGGTGCTTGTGGACAAGTTTGTTGTTGAAATGAAGAACCAATGCATAAATGATTTTGAGTTTAAATATAATGATAATGACGGCATATTGAAGCGAAAGAAAAGCTTTATAAGACCCAAAAAGAGGTATTTCTAACGACAAAATAAGTATCATTTGCTGCCATACTTGAATGCGGATGTAGAACAATATGAATCTTTCAACTTCCCCTTCATTGGGAAACTCAAGAAGGTTGCCTCCATGAACACTACACCCATTAAAGGTCATGAAAATGCTTCCAAAATAATTTCCAATGCGGATGCAACACAATATAATTTTCCAATAGCATATGGAGCTTGTTCGAAGAAGAAATATCTTGAAGAGGAACTAGAGGCAATGTATGCAAAGAAGAGGTCAACAAGAATTGTTCTAGGTAATATTTGTGTTATTATTTGAACTAAAATATGTCAAATGGAATCAAAGAACATAGAGAAGCTTATAATTGTAATATATTGATAGGTGGAGAACGTGTTTTTCAAGCCACACCACAAAGGATTGCAAGGCATATGAATTGCATTAAAAAAATCAAATTCATCTCAACCATCACCAATCAATCTTACACAATCACAATTAGAGTCACTTCCAACCATGAATCTATTAATAGGTCTGTTTTTCTATGAGGTTAATGTTTTGTTGGATTACTTGTGAAACATTATAATTTTTAATTGTTTGGTATGTGTATTTTCAACTGATGTCTCTCATGTTACACAAACACCATTAGTAAGGCGAACAAGGTTCACATTATTCCCTGAATTGGATTGATAAAATCAAGCTACACTACTAGAAATGGAAATACTAGCAAACAATGATTTTGTAGCATGGACACTCTACATTTTTTGGTACATTTTTTACAGTTGTAAATTCAGTGCAAAATCTACCATTGTTGGTCACAAGATTTGTTACTATATAATGTATACTTTAATGTTTTGATGACAATTAAGAATGATTAACTTATGCAATTGAAAAGAGCAATCACAAACATTCTTATTTGCATCTTTATAGTAAGAGCCCTTTTGAAACATGTAAAGCATGGATTTATCAAATTATGTAGCATATTTGGGACATATATTATGGACAACCACCTAGTATAGATATGTGGTCATTGTAGTCTCAAAATACATAACATTCTTATTTGCATCCTTATAGCAGGATCCCTTTTCAAACATTTCAAGCATGAATTTATCAAATCCTGTAGAATATTTGGAAGAGATATTATCAACAACCACCTAGTATAGATATGTAGTCATTACAGTCTCAAAATACATGATATTAAGTTCGAAAGTGCTATTGGAATTAAAAATCGTAAGCTTAGCTGGTTTGATTTTAAAAAATGTATGTGGTATCTAGAATTGGGAATCCTCATAATTATTAATCCAAATCTCTAAACCATATTAAAGAATTGGAATTAAAAATATATTCGATTGTTAATTTGTTTTTGTAAACTACTAAGATAGACCATAGGCACACAATTTTCATAACATTGCAATATTGGTACACATATATTATGACTATAAAAAATAGAGGATCCTTCAGCTATGTAAATATTTAAATAGAGTCAAGGTGGATCCTAAGTAGTCTTATCCTTTTTTAAACCTCAATTCAATGTGAAACTAGATACGAGTCATAGAGATGAGAAGAGCCTCGTCTCTACTGCTCAATACACAATGGAAAATAGGACTATTTATTAATTATCAGATAGATTCAAACTTCATATATTTCCACTTTCAAGACATCCATTAAAATGCATGAAATTGAAGTGTAGTGTTTTCTCGATCCTTTGTTTTTTTAGAAATCTTTTAGCTTAAGTCTCCCAAGCTTCATAAAACATTATTGATCAACTTTTCATGCTTTCTTACCATTCTTCTAATATGTATGGATTGAGAAATGCTTGGTAAATTGATATTCTTTGGGTATAGATTTCCCATATTTGATCAACAGAAAATTTGCATCAAATTTTGCACTCTTTTTCCCAAACTTGATTAGCACACTACTTCAAAATTTGTATCAAATTCTTTATTATTCTTCCCAAAATTGATTAGCATGCTACTTTGTTGAAATTATTTCATTTTTTCCACAACCATCCCTGATTTGTCTGTTAAACAGAAAATGATCTAATACAGAATTACAGTATTAATACATAATTGCAGTATTGTTGTTGGCATTGAAAATTTGTCTTATATACTATAGTATAACTATGCTAGTGTTGTCTCATAAAAATAAGCAAATTGCATTCACACTTAATAACAATTTTTTTCTGCTACATTTACAAATGTAGTTTTTCTATTCCTAAAGTGTTGTAATATGCAAACTATTCTTGTGCTTTAAATGTCTATGCTTACTTAAATATTATGTAGTGCTAACAAATTAAAGTGAAGCAAGTATCTCTTGACAACCTGTAGGCCATCCTTGGTTTCTAAGAGCTTATTTGTGGTTTGTGCAAACTATAGTTGATGGTCTGTTATCTTCATTCTTTGTATTCCACCTATGTTTCAGTTCAATTACTTCTTTCACTCTCTTATAATGCAATTATCTTAGTTGTTAGATTATTTGTTTAAAGTGGAGGAACCAAAAACTGGGACACAATCTTATTGAAAACACCACCTAACAACTATTGCTCACTGATTACTTGTACAATATTGTCTTTGCTTCAATTTTCCACATGCATTAAACATTTATATTACCCCTACAACATCTCATGTATATAAATTAGAGTCCATGGCATCATGTGGATACTCATGGGAGCTACATCAATTCCCAATCTACAAAGAAATGGGGTCATTTTCCAAGCAAGCGACAATTGCGTGCATTTGCTTCCTTGATTCGAAGCCCAAGCTCTAATACATCATCACCAAGATAATATATTGCTCAACTGCGTGCATTTTCTTCCTTGATTCAAATCCCAAGCTCTAATACATCATCACCAAGATAATATATTGCTCTATTTTGTCTACACAACATCTGAGGCATGAAATGTTTGAACAATTATTAATAGCATACATACTAGAATGCACAAAGAGAAAAATCAGTGTAGAGTTAGAACATCGTATTCAACAAAATAAAGCAATATAGACTTCTATGGAATATTTTGAAAGGCATCTTAAAGTTTTTAACAAGAAGAGAGATTATATGGACTTGGACAAACCTTCCTATCTTCAGGCCCATGTCAATAGCCATATCCTTCAGTTGGTCCAAAACGTTACTTAGATCTGATAAGCAGTCATCTTGCTTTATTTTCTCTATTTGTTAAAAAATAGAAGGCTGTATATTTATTCCATCCTTTTAAATTATGAATATACAAGGTTGTATATTAAGTTCAAACATAGCCCCACAAGGCTGTATATCAGGATCCACTAATGATGTTCACTTCTATGTAGTATTTTGTGTATATTTGTAACATGAGAAAAAGTGTATGAACTAAGGAGTCGGTGACAATGTATGAAACAAGAGGCATGAAAACTCTAGATTGATGGAGCAAGGAGATACATAGCAACAGGGATTCAAGAAGACTAAGCAATGCAATGTATGCCTCCTATCTTGGCACTAAGGCTTCAAGACATCCACAGATGAGCTAGTGGACTTTTACCACTAGCGCACTTTTGAGTATGTGAGTTGAGCATGCCTCAGTTGATAACTACACATTTTAAATGCTATGGTCAATGCAGACCTCACATATAACATAAATTAACATGGGAATCTAATAAGTGTGGAGTTTTGTTTAAACCCCATCTCAGTGGCTCAAAATCAGGAAACCTTAGAATGTCCCTAGAGAAAACTATACTCGCTACTAAAAAACATTATCTTAAATTCAATTGACAAAACAGTAGCACTCACCTCCATATTGGCCGAAGTAGCCTCTAAACCTGCAGGGTGGGTATGCCTCAAAAGCATCAT
Source organism: Pseudotsuga menziesii (assembly GCA_001517045.1). Taxonomy (NCBI): domain Eukaryota; kingdom Viridiplantae; phylum Streptophyta; class Pinopsida; order Pinales; family Pinaceae; genus Pseudotsuga; species Pseudotsuga menziesii. The sequence continues at coordinate 57,011 of LPNX010840810.1, read as the reverse complement.
CTTAAATGCAATTAAAAAAATGTAACACTCGTGACTCACCTCAACACATGCCTTTGTATTCCCAGCATCAGAAGGGTGGATGTGGGTGTGTTCTTTGCTCTAAGAACTTTTGACAAAAAATTTCTGCTACATTTACAAATGTAGTTTTTCTATTCCTAGAGTTTTTCTAATTTTATTTACAAGTTCAAGACAAATAAATGCTAAAGGACAATAAATGTTTGGGAATTTACAATGAATCTTAGTCACATCATTGTAGAGTTATTTTATTAATTTTATTTATAGTCAATTTAGAAAAGTAACTCAACCATGGTTATTTATATTGTGCATAAAAAGTAGTGTAGGAGGTGAGTTGTCATATATACCTACCCCATAAAACCCCTAACTCATAATATTTTAATATATCTTATATTTTTGTAGTACATCTCTTAGGAGGCCCATTTTTTACCTCAAATTCTCTCTAATGCTTACTTAAATCTTATGTAGTGCTAACAAATTAAAGTGAAGCAGCTATCTCTTGACAACTTTAGGCAATTCTTGGTTTCTGAGAGCTTATTTGGGGTTTGTGCAAAATATAGTTGATGGTCTATTATCTTCATTCTTTGTATTCCTCCTATGTTTCGGTTCAATTACTTCTTTCTCTCTCTTATAATGCAATTATCTTAGTTGTTAGATTACAATGTGTTCGTAGTTTTGTTTCATTTTATTTATAACCTCGGGACTCAGGGATATCTTCCATTGTGTCTTCCCTCGTTGAATGCTCTATGACTAAGATCATCAGTACATTATGACTAGGATCATCAGCACAAATTAGGAATATTCTCGTCGATCGATATAAATAAAAGCAAAGGTTCCTTTATTTTCAATTTTTGCTATTTTTTTGTTGGCTTGGACAATGATTTTTACTTTAACAGTTGTTTGAAATTACTTTTCTCATGGACATATTTTAAATCATGATAAATTTTCAAATTAATATGTAATGTAATAAAATAACTGGTGTCTCTCCCCTTGAGAAAATCTAATAGGCAAGGAATGCTTGGGACAATCATTGAACTTTAATAAATTGCAAGTCACAAGTGATGTTAGTCACTTTTTCCTATGTAAGTTATAAATTATGAGGCAGAAATTTTGCATGTCAATTAAATTGTGTGATGTTTTACACTATGAATGCCCTCCAATTTAAGTTTTATTTTTTCTTCCATATAAATGAATATATTTTTTTCACCAACTACACTTCAGCATAACAGCTCTGCGTAAAGGGAAACAAATGTCAATGCAATGATTCACTATAATCATTCACCTACTACATAGGTCAATTCAACTGTTAAATGACTACAATAAGATAATTCTATGGGGGACTCAATGGCTTATGTGATCATCATCCATCCTTTCAACGATCAATGATTCAATGGTCACAATAAGACTTACAACGATTATCCACACAGGCTCTTATTTACAGAAAACCCACTTCTTGTCGTTGTATGGCCATCACGAATCATACATAGAACTCTACATAGACTCTACATATGCTGGGAAGACACATGGGTTAAATCAATCCTTCTACAGGTATTCAACTATTAATCATCCATCTAAATCCTTCCATCGAATCCACATAAAACTCACCCATTTACATAGAAGCAAGCTTATGCAGGTTCAGAGTACCGACCAACACCCGCCTTGGCGTAGTGATGGCAGCAACCAACGAGGAGTTCAAAACCCTTGCAGCATCTTGGGTGGCAGTAGCAGAGTGGCTTAACCGACAGATCCGACCACATTGTCAATATCCAAAGAAATTACTGATCCATCTATTCTTTGTATACAAATTGGAAAATGAATAAAAAAAACCATAAAATTAATTTAGTCTTGGATGAGTTCAATGTTTCATTACATCTTCCCTTTCCAACTCCCATTTGAGCAATTGCAGTAGAGCTTTGCCAAGTCTATCTGTTACTCATATTCACATTCTGTAACATAAATTCTCATGTTCATTGCGGAGTGGGATATGGGATTCTGATTCAAAAATATATGCAGGTTCCATACATATAACAACAATTACCAGCTAACCTTAATCTTTAATGCAATTTTATAAACTCAAACGATTTTTGCTAAGTGTCTCGCAGTGCTATGTGTATACCCGACTTACCCATAGATTTTGAGTTTCTGGCTCCATATCGCAATGCATAGATGTTGAGATAGTATTACTGAGTCTTTTACTATTTCATGCGCATCCTTCTCTTGCATGAATATATCTATCCATGCTTCACATATATAGGTTTCGGGAGCTGGTCACTGCAACGACGGTCTGCTCCATACTGTTGACGAGATCTAAATGATATGTTGCAGGGAAAAAGGGCAATGCACTGTAATTCGCTCTAAACGATATGATGCAGTGGGGAAAAGGGAAATGCACTATAATTCCCTCGCAAATTTGGTTTGAACGAGCTAGGGAGGAATCGAGAGGTTGGTAAGGGCATTTAAAACTACCATAATGATCCTCGGGTGAGGAAAGACGACTCTATACATGTATCTCAGGTAAGACAACCGGTCATTTTGCAGGTTGAAAAGGATGTTGACATGTCAGGTGGGGAAGATTCGCAGAAGAACGGGTGGTGGTAGCAAGTTAATTGCATGGGTTGACATCTTAGTTTGAATGTGGAAAAATCATAATTGAAACGTGTTCTGGTATGAGGAAAAGCACGAGACGTTTTGTAGTGGATCATTTCATTTTGTAGTATAGTAAGTTTGTTTATAGGGCTAGGTCCACATTTCTTATATTGTATGTTTCCTTTACCTCATATAAATAGAGGAAGGAGAGAGTCTTTTCAAATGACAATTTCGCATTATTCTTTTGAATATTTTTTTTTAGCTTTTTTTCTCTTTCGGTGATGCTTCAAGGTTCACGAAAAAACCCTAGTGGAGAATATGTTGAATAATAAGACTATGTTTTTCTTTCTCTTATGTTTCTTCTTTGTATATTTGATATTTCTTGAAGGTGCTAGCGTTCTTGAAGGTATCTTGAAGAAAAGGGCTATCCCTTGGAGGATTAAAATTGACATTTAGTGTTACCCTAGGATTTATTTGGGGAAAGAAGTGGATATCTTACCTTGAAGTTTTGGTAGGTTGATCTTAGCTTGTGGAGCTTCTTTATGGAACTAGATTTTTCTTCATTTCCCTAGTTTGAGGTTGGAGGGCTTCATGGGTGCATGATAGCTCATCTTGAACTTGGGTATTTACTTGAACATCATCATTATTATCATTATATATATATATATATATATATATATAAGGTTTTTAATTGTCCATATATTCTGTATATTTCATAACACTTATGTTTCTTATTGATTTGACACACTTAAGAAGGAAATTATTAATAGATTTAGCACTATTATTAAAGAAATTAGTACAAACATATACTGTTATTTTATTTTCTATTATATATGTTGTTTATTATGGGTATTTAGATTGGTTCATGGCTCAGAAGTTTCCCATTAGAGCTGAAATAGTGCCATGAACATAAAAACATAAACATGCATTGGATTAAAAACATAACAGATGCATAAACCATTAACATGCATTGGATCAAAAACACAATAGATGCATAAAACATTAACATGCATTAAGTATAAAACATGCAATACAACGAAAGCAATAACATACATTTAAGCATTCAACCTGTTCATAATAATTCATAAGAAAGTACAAATGCAGAGATAAAATACACAAGAATACTTATCTTGAAATAAATTTGTCCCATAACTAGCTATGTCACTGCAACGTTCCACCCAACCGTAGGATAGTGTGCTCATCATTCTCTCACAATCACTACCACCCCCGAACTGGGCATGATTCCACAAGGCACTACGGAACAACAAGCTCACTCCTAGCCAAAACCATACATCCACAGTCAAGCCAATGCACTGTTGGGTTTCACACACTATCCATCTAAGCCAGTAAGTAATTGTGTTTTCCAGGCTACTAGGGAAACTAACCAATGACACATGGGTCCCTTGGACTTACTCAGCCAAGAAAATTTACCTCAACATGTATTCCATCCATTAACACATAGATCCTTAGACTTACACAACCAAGCCAACCTGCTAATCAAGCACAAAAAACTATTTAACTGATGGGTATTATCAAAACATACATGGGAAACCAAAACAGAATGGATGAGGGAAAACAACCCTGCAAGGGAAAATACGTTTTCAGAAAATTCTCTTCCACATTAGGGAGGCCATTCGACCACCACAAACCCCAAAGTTGAAATATGAACTCAGAAAACGTCCCTATGCATTGCCGGAGCAAAAACGGCCATCATTCACACCCAAATTGGGAGATCTCGGTTCCCTAACAACTGAGAAACACAATTGTATTTTCCACACCTAACTGTATTTTCCACATCTTCAAGAAGGTAGTACTCTCGTATAGTGGGTGAGATTAAGTTTTGATGGATAAATCAAATCAAGAATGTAGATTATGTTTATTTACTTTCTACAGATTCCTTAGAGGAATGTTCAAAATTTTGCTTAGTTAGAATACATATGTTAAAAAGATAAACAAGAACTATTATAAAGGAAGTTCTTTTAAAAACCATTTTGTGTAACTGTGTTCTTTTAACACGGTAAATAATTACTAGCTATATGCTTAGTTTATTATAAATATACATAGTTATTAAATATTATAGGAACAAAAAAATAACATTAGTAGGAGTAACTAATAAACAGTAAAATAAAGTTAGAGTAGTCATTTAGTTTTAGTAAATACAACATAAGTAATTTCATTACTATTGTAAGTAAAATAATTAAGTCTTAAACACATTTTAGTTAAACAATAACACTGCAGAGATTTTACAATTAAATAAATATATATATATATATATATATATATAAACCCTAATTAGGGAAAAACTGTCAACCAAGACCTTCTTTTTTTTCCTCTTTTCCAGAATAGGGTTTTTACACAATTACCCATAATCTCATTAATCAAAATTCTTCATTTTTTTCACAATTACAATATTTGTATTATAAATGCCTTGTATTAAATATGAATTTCATAGAAAACAGTATTATATTGTTTATTAATTATATACTACAATAAAACAAGAAAAGATAAATGAAATAATCGAAATCAATTTTATAGAGCACAGTAGAATTCTATTAAAAATAAACAGAGTTATAATAATAACTTAAAACTTAAATTTCCAAGGAAAAAAATAACTTAAAACTTAAATTAAAAGTTAATTTATGATAATAAATCTAGACTAGGTCACTCGATCAAACCCTAGAACCAAGAGAATTATTTCTTATGGATGTTCTTAACAAAAAAATCAAAAATCTTGGACTTGTACAAACAGTGAAACCCTAGCTTCATTTTTATTATCAACATCATTCTCAGATACAAGTAAAGAACAAAAAAGTTTTTCTTTTCAAAATTTCATTATTTTTAAACTGAAATTATCCAACATAGTAACACTAAAAAGAGTTTAACAAAAACATATAAGATTCAAAGCCTATCTGAAGCATATTTAAAATCCAACTAAAAAAAGAGTTACGGCCAATGGCCTTACAAGTATTTCTTCAAAACAACCCACGGCCTGTCAAAAATTACTTCAAATAAAACAAGTCATGGCCACACAACCATCCCAAACAACTAATATACAACGTAGCCAAGGCCAAGAAGTTCGAATCATGGTGAATCAACATCATCCAAACCCCAGACATCATCACAAAAGGAAACCTTAGGTCATGGAGCTGAGGCTTACCAATCAACCGAGCAAGGTAGGCAACCCAGGTTGCAGCTTTGTTGCTAGCTCTTTTTTACTCCATGCTTAGTTTGGAATCGTGATTTCGAAACTTCTTTTCTTAAAAACTCTGCACAATTCATGATTTAGAAACATGAGTAAATATTCTTCGACTTACAGCTCGTTAAGATTAAAAAAAAACAAATTGATGACAGCCAAAATTCAATAGATGAAAAATAAGAAATGAAAGAAAATGGATTACCTGTATCAGTATCAGTGTTTACGGCCAAGAAGAAAACCTTTTGAAAACCTCCAGTATTATCAACTACGTCGAAAGATGGTAAGGAAACCAACAACAAAAACCCTACGACATGAACTGTACAGAAGAAAAATCCACTAAGGATCCCAACAAGAAAGGGGGAAAATAAGTAGCACAGCTACGACGAGAAACAAAACTCCCACTGTCAATGTTTTCGATGAGGTAAGATGTGAGTATAAAAACCAGAGACTACTCTGCTAGCAGTAAAGGAATATAGTTGGTGGTAGCAAGGGTTAAAGACACTCACCGAGCCAGCCATTGGAGTCGAAGGTCATTATTCTCATAAACAAAAATGATGGTATCAAGGTCATGAGGCTATGAGCCTGCGGGGACTTTCACAGCAGAAAAGGGAGGGTAAAATGAAAAAATTGAGGGTTTTGGAGACTTTATGTAGTAGGGTTTACTATGGTCAAAACCCTATCCACTAATCAAGCACCATGTGGACTCCACTTTGAATTCGATAATATGGGTTTGCTCTATAGTTTGGGAGCATGAAGTGAAACCTGCAAAATATTTTTATAACCTTGTTAATATTGGATACTTACACAAACACCCTTATAATGAGTTTTAGTTTATGGAAAACGGCTATTCGAAATCCTATGTTAGAACTTTTGTTAAAAGCTTATAAGTATAAAATTGCAAGTATAGAGATGCTTAGAATTATTTTTGGGTAAGGGTACATTATAGTTTATATTTGCTTAAATAGGGTAATAATTATTACATAACATCTATTTGTGAGAATTAAGTCATGCAAAGGTTTGGGTTAGTTAGGTTCATTAGATAATGAACTCTTCATCCCTTAAAATAAAGCAGTAATACTGCATATATAATGATATAATGTTTTTCTTTTTGCATTTTCATTTGGTAATTACATAGGCAGATAAAGAAATTATACTCTGCTTGATTTTGTTAGTTTCATTGTTTTAAATGACATTTCTTATATACCCGATGACAACTCTTTAGAATTAGGTATTTTTTCCTATGTGACATTCAAATGAATGTCGATACAAATACATACAAATTACCTTAGTAATAAATAATATTATAATGCAAGATCTAGTTGTATGCAGGACTTAATATAACAACAATTGGATAAAAATATGATGTACAAATTATAGTCAAAGCTAAGCAGAAAACATCTACTTTCTATGTTGTGCTTGAATTTCCAAGTACTTACGCTTATAAACAAATAAATAAAAAGTAAATATACAGATTTGACGCTACCTTCTTTTGCTCAAAACTGTAAACTAAACAAATATTCTAGCATTTACTTTGCTAGTGAGATAATTAAATCTTGATCCTAAAATTGGGATACAAAACGTCTTACCTGTAATTAGACATGTACAAGAATCATCACTTCACTGCATTAGCTAAAAATCTAAGTAAGCCTCGAACGTAAACTAAAGTTCCTTCATTTTTAAATAGAAAAACAAACTTAGTAAATAGTAAACAAACAGTTGTATCAACTCATAGTATTTCATATCATCACCTATCAAATCCATCTTTCAATACTTAGTTGTGAATGCAGATAGTGAAGTATGTAGTTACAGAAATTAGAAAAGGATTTGGTTTTAGTTTCTAGAATTGACTCTTCAAAAATGATAATTGTTAGTGGTTAAGTTACACACGTCCTCGATGTTTTAAAACATTAATTGCTACAAGAAAAGTTTTAAATTTTTTTTGAAATTTTGGAATATTACATATTCCTTGTGAAACCATGCCCCCATCTCTTTAACGTTGCAACTCATAGCTAGTCGTGGTATTTTATTAATGTAGCATTTTACATGGTGTCTCAAACACATTGTTCTTGGCTAGCACATAAACCATCGGCATTGATTTTAATTGCAAATACATAAGACACTAAATCCATGGTGGGGCCTTTTCCTTGAGCTCCACACCATGATTTAATACAATATTTACATCATATGCAATTTAATACCATGGGGTCAAAACTGGGGTGTTATATTTTAATTGGAGATGTGTATTGGAAGGAGGGATCAAAAAATTATTTTGGTAGGTATTTATCAATATCTAGTGAAATTAGGGGTATTATTTAATATCCCATGAGCAAAAGTGTTATGGCATAGTTTCAGTAAGTGAAGACCCCATGCATATGACCTTCTCCGAAATACTTAAGAAGATGGATCCAAGCTAAGACAAAACCAGAAGGTTAGACATATATGAAATTAGAACCTAAAGGTTTCTTTACAATAATTTTTACAAGCACATAAGAAAAGGACAAAGTCTTTGAAAACAAATGCTACTTATTCTTGACTCTATTGATCTCTACCTAAATCACTAGGTTAATAACTCCAATCCTAAGAAAGAATACTTCTCAATTGTCCCTATCTAGATTAATCTCTATTATTTTCCTCATGAATATTGGGGTGAATAAACCTCAAAAGGAAATGGTAACAAACTAGGAACCTTCACCAAATCCTCAAAGGTCACCAAAGAAGGATTCAAGATATACATCCTATCTAAGAATATGTGTCTACCTCAATATTGCAGGGGCCCTCTCAGAATCCATATGCCTCAGCTATCAAGATAACCATTGGATCCAACCCCTTAATTATGAACATATTCATTTTTTATGCAAGAAGCACCATGATAAAAATTTAAGGAAAACCAAGCAACAACTGACTCAGAGAAAAGCTCATTGAACCAAGACAATATGTCCAAATGACAAACATGTATGTTGCTACACCCCCAACTCATAGTAAATGAAGATCATCTCATGGAATGTCAGGGCCCTCAATTGGAATAGTAAACAAAGATTCTTGAAAATGAAGATAAGCAAAGACAATCTTGATAAAAGGGAAGCAAATGAAAAACTTCCATGCTTAATCAAATAGTGTCCAAATGCTAGAAAGAATCTCAATCATTACCCATGGAGTCTTCACGATCTTCATGTGATATATCAATGGTCTGGATTCCAAGCTCTATCCAAGTTCATGAATTATTTTCTACCCCCTATTCAATATTAGAAAAAATTCATTATATTGGAACAAATGAATTTGGTTATGTTACAAATGTATATGACCCAACTACTCTAGAGGATATGCTCAAGTTTATTCAATCTCTTTGAAGTATCTAAGAAATTATTGGTCAAAATTAATGGATAATAGGGGGTGACTTCAATCTCATCCTGTCCCTTATAGAAAAAGTTAATGGAATTAGAAAACTAGACCTCTCTAGTTCATTGTTCAAATATCTTATGCGGCTTCTCTTAATCTAGTGGACATTAACACCACAAAAGGAATATGCACATAAAACAATAAAAGAGGGGGGTATAACCAAGTGGTCTCTATTCTTGAAAGATTCCTACTTTCAACAAATATTCTGAACAAGAAAGCTGAGTATTAAAGAAAATATTATGACATGCATGAGATTAGACCACTAGCTTATCAACCTTCTGATTATGATAGATGATTGTCCAAGAAACTACCCCTTTCTATTTGAAAAATTATGGATCACCCATCTCCGTTTTTAGGATATCATAAGCAAATGGTTGAAAGAATTCAACTTTCAAAGAGGATAAACATACAAATTCCAACAAAATATTAAACATGTCAAAAGCAACCTCAAAATATCAAACAACAACATCTTTGGCAACATTTTTGAAGAAAAATAGAAACTGGTAGAAGAAATGGAAGGAATCCAACAACAAATTATTTGGGAGGGAAGAATTGTTCATCTCCAAGAAGAGGAAACTCAAATTCAGTCCCAATTGGATATCCATCAAAATCAAGAGGATATTATCTAGCATAAAAAATCTCACATCCAATGGCTGAAAGAGGGAGACAAAAACTCCAATTTCTTCCACAATTATATGATTCAACACAATCACTCCAACAAAATCACTTCCATTTAGACTACCAACAATCTGATAGTTTAGAAGCATGAAGAAATAATAGATGAACTCATTAATTATGATCAAGAGCTTCTTTCAAATTATTTGATTAACCATTACACAACCATCCAACAAATCACCAAAACATTCCTAAACTACTTACAAACGACCAAAATTCCATACTTATGAGAGAGATAAGCATGTAGGAGGTGGAAACTACTATTATGATTATGGCTTCATGAAAAGTGCTTTCTCTAGATGGATTCACATTAGAATTCTTCCAAGTCTATTGGGAAACTATCAATTATGAGCTCTTGGAAGTAGTGAAAGGATCAAGAACGACAAGAAAAGTCCTACTTGCATTCAACTCAACCTTACTAGATCTTATCTTGAAGTAAGAATGAGTCAAGGATCCCAACCAATTTAGACCCATTGCTATAATTAATGTGATCTACAAATAACTACAAAGATAATAACTAATAAGCTCAAACATATGCTTCCTAATATGATTTCATAGGAACACACATGTTATTTGGAAGGAGTGAAAATAACTGATGGCATAAGCATGTCACATAGTACTCATACACTCCACAAATCTACAATGTATGCTCATTAAACTTGACATGTTTAATATTTTTGACAAATTGAACTAGAGTCACATTCAAAGCATGTTAACTTCCTTTGATTTTTCTAATAAATAGACCTCATGGATCATCTCCCTGATATCTACTCCTTTCTTTTCCATACTCCTCTATGGTTCCCCCACTCCTACTTTCAACTCCTCTTGAGGCATCCACCAAGAAGATCCTCTGTCTCCAACCCTCTTCATTATAATGGCTAAAGGACTTGATATATCTATCAAAACTAGTATAGAGAAAAAAATCCTTAAAATGCCTCAAACTTCATGGAGATGATCTCACTTCCTCCCACCAACCATTTGTAAATGACACCTTGCTAATGGCAATCCTTATAATCTGGGAAGCCTCTCGTCTCCAAGCTATCTTGATCACCTTTATGGAGGCATTGGGAACCACTCTAAATGAGGACAAATCTTAGATGTTCTTTCTTAGTGTTCCTTTGGTTATTCAAAATAACATTTCTAGACTCATGGGCTTTATAAGGAGTTCTCTTCCTTCCAAATATCAAGGTTCACCACACATGGTTGACACTCAAAAAAATTCCTTCTGGGAAAAACTAATATCCAAGATGGATAAGAAGCTCCTCAATTGGTCTTTTAGATCCACTAACCTTGTTGGAAGATTAACCCTAATCTAGTTAGTCCTCTAATCTCTACCTACCTATCTTTCTCTATTATAGCCAACCCAAAAATAATTATCAATTCCATCCTTTCCCTTCAACGTTCCTTCTTATGGGGATTCACAACCAACAAGAAAAAGTGGGATCTAGTGGTTTGTTGGTGGTATGGGACAATACTTCCAAAACCAAGCACACTAGAGGATTTGAGCCTAGAGATATAGAATCAACAAACAAATCCTTAGGAGTGAAGATCATATGGATATTTCTATATAATCCAAACACCTTATGGTGTAAGCTATGGAAGAGGAAACGTGCTCCTTAAATAAATTCTCAACGTCTAATCTACATTACAAGATATAGAAATGGATCCATGATATGGACCATGGCTTGGAAAAATAGAGACCTAATACAAAATCATTTATTCTAGGATGTGTGCAATGGAAGATATTCTCAATTATGGGAGGACTCCTGGAATCAACATACCAAGTTAGAATGCAACCCAGTCTGGAGAAATATAAAGTAGGACATAATACTCTATCAGATCAAAATATGGGCATATCAGTACTGGAATACTGAAACTCAACCTAGGAATTGGTATCTTTGGTTGGATAAGATCAATATGTAGAACTATTCTATATCCCCTCGCTTATATTCTTTCTGGAATGAACTTCAAAAATGATGATAATCTTCTCAAGAAGTAAATATAAATTAATATGGGGGAAGCATTAGGAATGTCAATGAAATAAAATATCGAAGGGGAAACATTCATAAGAAATTACCAAGCCCAAAATGTATCCTAAATAAGAAAAAGGTAGATAGAGATAAGCAAAAATGAGAGAGAAAAGGAGAATATTACATATTTTGGCAATAACTTTTGATCCCAAAGTCGAATTGGCATGCTCTTGGTACCGTTGGAAAGGTCTTGTTGAGGCTACAACTTTTGTGTTTTGAGCTTCATGAGATTCCTCATGGTTGGTACAGGGCATGCATTTTTGTAAATCTGGGCATGAGGAATCTCGAAAAGCATCTTTTAAAAGATGCTTTGTGAAAAACATATTTTAAAGCATCTTTGAAAAGATGCTTTACAATATTCATCATGCCCATATTTAAAAACATGCATCCCTCATTGAAACCGTGAGGAATCTCGCAAAGATTAAAACACAAAAGTTGTAATGCTTGATGAGACCTTTCCAATGATACCAAGAGTGCCGAGATCTGAATTCGATATCAAACGGTATTGCAAAAATACCATAATATTCTCTTTTTTTCTCTCATTATTATTTCTCCCTCTCTACCTTTTTCTTATTTAGGATACATTGTAGAATAGGGTAGAATGTTATGTTCGTCAAAGATCGCTGCCTTTCTTTGAATTTTGGTACAAAGAAAATGTTAACATGGGACAAACTTCAAAGAAGAGGATTTTTGGGACCCTCTCAATGTCCTTTGTGCAAGAAGAAGAATAAACTCAAGAGAATCTCTTCAATTAATGCCCCTATTCAAACCATATCTGGGATAAAGGAGCTACTATTTTCATCCTAAACAGATCGAGATAGAAGCAATATCCCTCAAACGACCTACGAATGGAGATACTCCCCTTTTAAAAATATGTTGCTTAATAGGATCTGGAAGCTATTGCCAGGATTTATCTTCTGGAATACATGGAAGGTACATAATAAAATAATATTCAAATATATTTCGTATCCATCTAAAACACTATGGAGCACCATTCATAGAAACATTAGAGATTCAATCAAATTTCAAGGGTGATCTACAACTTCTTTGGAAAACCAAGGCCATGAAATCCTTACTTTTAAAGCTTAGAAAATTCTACCCACCCTCTCTCATTCATCAACTAGAAGACATACTTTCTATTATCCTACACTTTGGCCACCCCTAGCAACAAACTTCACTTACTCAATCTTGATGGAGGATCTAAAAGTAACACATGCCAAACTAACATAAGAGGATCTTTTATAGATAAATAGGGTGGTATTCTAAGATATTTTCCAACTCAATAGGAGAAGACAATAATAACTCAACATAATTACATAGTCTAATTCAAGGCATAATTATAGCCATTACACAACTTTTAATTAAACAATTGGTGGAAGGAGATTCACAAATATAGCATTCGGATGCTAATAAAGCTTCAAAATGAATCCCCTACCTCAAAAATTGCAATGATTTTGGAGAATGGAATATAATCTTGAATTCCTAGACTATGCTAGGCATAAAAGGTAGTGACTTAGACTCTTCATGGACTATACTAGAAGACCAAAATCTCAAACAAGATTGTCTAAATATTTCCCTATTAGATATACACCCGTGAGTTGGGTGCAACAAGGAATATTATGACATATCAATGAAACCAAAATCCTCTACCAACACTCAGGATCATGGCATCCATGATAGGGAAGCAAACTATGGAAATCCCAACCATCACAACCAACCCAATATCAATGGTTAATAACTCCAACAATGCATGAAAGGCCCCAAATTGGAATAGGACAAATAATGTTAACAAAAAATTCCAAATGGAAAGAAAAAGTAGGAAAGTGGTAGAAGTCATCGATAAGGGTTTCGTCATTACAACAACAATAATCAAGGCTCAAAGATCCCTCCCTAAGATCAACTCTGAGGCTCTTACCATGACCTCCACTTCTCCCCTTTTCCAACTTTGGTCTTTTCCTTCTCAATCCACAATCTCCACTAATTTCTCCTAATTTTCATCGCCCACCACCATTATCACTCATTGCATCATCTTCGTCCTTAACTCTTATGGATTTGGGCCATGCTCCAAAACATGTGAGCAAGAAATTCTATTTCCTCTCCCCTTGTAGTGTAGGGTACAAAAACCTTGCTTCAATGAATACAAAGCACTATATAATCTCCTTCCCTTGCTCCAACAATCAATATGACAATCCAGTTCACACCAAGCCAAGAGGAATAACAATGGAAATACATTTTTCCATAGAGGATATCTATGCTAAGTCTAAAATGAGGTAGTGCCCTCTTTTCGTTTTGAGACTTATTCTAGAGTTCAAGAGTTTAAGGGAAAATGAAATTTCTAAGCCCAAATATCTACAACTACTTAGGAACTCCAAGTTGAAATACTAGGATCAAAGCGCAGACTACATATGGATAAAATTCAAATGAAATCATCTTAGAAGTATTAAAGGAATGGGTCATAAGAACTTAGATGAGGGGAAAATAAATATTGGATACAATCACATGCCCACAATTCATAAGGAGATTGAAAAAGAACGATACTACTACAATAAATTCACCCTAATTAAGATAACAACATTGGTTGAACAAAATGAGAATAGAGTTAAAGAAGAATAGGACACCCCCGAAGTAGAGGTAAAGAAAGAGGAACTACATGCATGATTTTAAGATCCCAATTCCTCCCGACCGAGAGATACCAAATACGCCAAAATAGCCCTATCGTTTGAGCATACTAAATCATTGATGAGGAAAACACTCGTGGATGGGAAAGAGGAAATGAAAGAAATCATCCTTTAGCAAGATCAATTAGCCAAACCATGGAAAAGATGTAAGCACAATTAGAAAATCTTCAAGACATAATGGATCAACTGCAAACACAGATTCTGAGAACTTGAATTCAAGAATGCATCATAAGCAAATTTAGTTGGGGAATATCATGCAAAATATGGTCCTCTAATGAAGGATTTGGATAACTTTGAATACCAACTTCTCTTGATGTCTAAGGCTCCAATTGACAACATGTAATATCCTAAAAATAAAAACTATTTCCTTTTTATTATTTATTTTATTTTGATGTAATTATTTAATAAGTGTCAAGCTATGAGGCTCCATAACACTTAAGATATTTTTAGAAACATTCAATGGTGTTGAGTAACAAACTATGGAGCACCAAAGACTATTATTTTGAGTGGTGTTGAGATGAGAACTTTGGACCACCAAAACTATTTGTTAATCTAAGTGTTGAGCAAGTAAAGCTCTGCAACACTTGGACTATTTTTGGATCACTGATGTTGGGTTCGAGCTCCGGAGCATCATAAACATATTTATTATTATTAAATTTTATGATCAATACTTATCTCTTTTATTCTCTCTAAAGAGTGATTGAGGCTCCCACTAAAACAGGGATCGCGCATGCTAAGAGATTTGAAATGGTTGAGTAGTTGATAACTAAAATCAACTAGATGTTATGATTAAATATTATTATTATTTAATCAATTAGGACAATCTAATATCTAAAATCAAACCGTGAGAGTTAAAAATCAAATAATTAAGTAAAATATGAGTAATTATACCTAAATAATAGAATCCTTTCTTCTCAATAAAATTTATAAATAGCAGAGAGAGAACATTGCGGTGGCAACGATTACCTAGTTCATTGGAAGGTTCATCTGTAGGTATATTGATTACTCAAATTACCAAAGTGAGATTTT
Source organism: Pseudotsuga menziesii (assembly GCA_001517045.1). Taxonomy (NCBI): domain Eukaryota; kingdom Viridiplantae; phylum Streptophyta; class Pinopsida; order Pinales; family Pinaceae; genus Pseudotsuga; species Pseudotsuga menziesii. The sequence goes on along the minus strand of LPNX010840810.1, from coordinate 41,406 downwards.
GGTGTGTCCAAGAAAGTTTGAAAAGGGGAAAAGTTGTTTTAAAGACTCTAAAAATGGATGGTAAACATACTTTATGACTACTCTGCTAGGTAGTTAAGAAAGATAGCTAATTTTCCCTAAACCTTCTAGTATCTCTAGCATGTTCAATTTAGCTCAGGGGTGACCTGTTGAAACGAACCAGGAATGGTTTGAGGCCTATGGTTGGGTGGAATGTGGAAATTCCCATATCAGTCGGAAAGCAAAAGAGGACTAATAAGTAATTCTATGTCATTTTCTAAAGTTCATACTAATTCATTTTAGTTAATATGAGTATTTATTTGTTAAGTATTTCTTATTTATGCATATAATGGGATTGTACTAATCATGTTAAAACTAAGTTTCCTATAAATCTGTGTATGTAAATTGCTAGCAAGTGTGTAATCTTATCAGCTTTTATTATATCTTCTATGGACTGCAAATTATTTATTTATTATTAACAGCATTAGAAATTTTCATTTCTAACTTTATTCCAAGATTGTATTTGTTTTATAATAGAATACACAAATTACTAAACATAAATGAACATCATAAACTAATTCTAGTGTAGGGATAAAGCTCCTATAAACCCTAATGATGTAGAGGATCCAAGACATAGATCTCAAGACCAAGTCCCTAAAACCTAAGTAAGCTAAATATTATATATACACATTTAATATATATATATATATATTAAACAAAATTTATTCATTTACACATTGCTGAGTAAACAATCATGTAAATAGTATCACCGTCCTATATATATTAAAAATCTTATTATTAAATAAAGTGACTATAGATCACACAGAAAAATATACTATTAAAAGCAAAAGTTTACCCCATATCAAACTTTGAACTACGATTCTTAAAGAATTGTTTACCATAGAGAAGAGACAAAACAATCAAACACATAAATTAAATCCATTCACGAATCTACAATATAAGATTGAAGCGTCACTTAGATATAAAATCTATACATATCTCATAAGTGTTTACATTTGTGTAGCCTTCCCTAGGCTTATCCAATAAAACATTAAGCTGCAGACTCAACATATGGGTCAAACCCTACGTCCCTCTTATATCCAAATCTATGGGCAAGGGATTAAATCCTGTAAATAAACAGATCTCTCCTAGTTCGTAGAACACAGTCGCATATCATGTATAAGTGTCACGGTGCAAGCATTTATCTCAAGCATTGACTTTCCAACTCTAACGTATGGGTTAACTCTTGCATTTTCAATTCAAGGTTTTGGACAAGGGATCAAGTCCCGTAACAAAATAGTCACACCCAGCGATGCTCAAGCTAGAACTAAGGGATTTAAATACTGTAAAATCTTCTTATATCCCGTAAGTTTTAGATCCAACATAGCATCCATAAATTCAAACTATATCTTTTGGAGTAATTTAACAATGATATTTATACACATCTTCTACAGCCTTCAAATTGAGTAATTTAACAATGATATTTATACACATCTTCTACAGCCTTGAAATTGAGTCACGATATAAACTCGGACATGGATGTTTTTTTGTTAGGATCAAATTCTATTAGAAAATAAACGGTTAACAATATTCATTATGTAGTAGAGTAATAAATGTTATGGCTGGTTGTTAAATCTCAACGACACAGTGCTGTAGCCTTAGCATTTATTACTTTACTGCATGTAAAATATTTTTTGCCCAAATAAACATTTATGACCAATCAACTAATGCATAAGCTTATCAAAGTTGTCCTAATCTTGCAAAAAACCAAATTTATCTCCTAAACACAAACCATGTTGTCGTGAAGTAAAAGATCGAATCCCACTAACTCTGCACTTCATGTAAGGTTAGAATCCAGCCATCACGATTCACCTAGGGTCACACTAATAAACAACTAGGGATCAAATCCCTTACTAGTTTGAAAATCAAATAAAAAGATAATATGCTCAAAATCGAGTCACACAACTACTTGAGAGAACAGATCGGATCTTACTTAGCAATTAACACAAAGATGAACCATTTTATAAATATATGTGAAAACTCAGACTTACAGTTCAATCTACATAATTATTCAAACATAACGTAGAAGCACAAACCCAGTGCGATATTATACATTCAGTAGAGAGGCGTTCAAACCCTCTAATTAAATTATACATTAACATAAAATAAAATCTGAAGTGTCTTCCATTTAAATACATATTAGTAAAGGGTTTAGAGACTTTGTTTCTTCCCACTCATGATTTACGCAAGGCCAATTTTTTTATAAATAAATATAAAGGGACTTGTATAAACATAAAACCCACAGAGTATTCATCCCAAACCTCTCCCATTAACCGCCACAGTCCCATAAAATGTCTACCTTACCTCAGGGTTGGAACTATTAAAACACATTTGCCTTTACAAATTTGCCTATAATGCAGGTCACAGCAGAGAAATCTACCATACTAAACAAATGCAAAGGTCATTATACAAAATAGTTTCCTGTTATTTTTGTGTCACTTTATCTACTATACTAAACGAATGCAAAGGTCATTATACAAAATAGTTTCCTGTTATTTTTATGTCATTTTTTTTTATCATTAGACATGAATTCTTTATAGTTTAAATTAGTGAGCTCTGCACTCTATTTTGAGGCCATTAGAGAGGAACCCAGAATGTTTCCAACTAATTTGGATTCTAGATACTGAAGTTTGCTAATACTCAACATGTAAGGTTGGTAGCCTTATTAACACTGGGGCTAAAGAAGGACAGTCTTTGAGGATGAACCCTACTGTCCAGTGCTTTATAAACAGGGCATCTCTGCCCATCATCCAAGAACTCCCTTTAAAGGCCATGACATTGTCTCGGGAATCATAAAGCACCAAGAAATAACTTCTTGGCATTTGGTCTAACATGTGACTGTTGAACTTTACAGACCTTTATCCACTCTGGTATTGTTTCTGCTGAAGGACAAATAGCAATGATCTACTAGTGGATCTAGCTTGATGATGAGAACTGGGGTTTCTGAAACTTGGAACAATCCATTTTCTTGAGCGGGTGGGGCAAATTTTTGCCCACCCTTCTTTTTCAATAACCAAGTCAGAATCTCATTGAGAGAAAGCCGAGGGAAAACCTTATTATTCCTTGGATGTCATTCTTTCTACCTTGGCAGTTCTAAGGCCAACCAGCAAGAGATGAACTTGTCCTTAGCACGGGGACACCCTTCAACAACTTGGCCTGAATCTACGAAGAGAAAAAATAGAGATACAAACTCAAAATACTCCTTCATAGAGGAAGCCCACATAAAACTAGAATTCCAAAGCCACCTACATAAGTGAAATCCAGATAAGAGGACTAGCCATGGCTGCTTAGGTCTAAAGCCTATTTCCTCCATTGAGAGCCCCAACCATTTCCATCCATTCTTTATGGTCCTTGGTGTATAATATAACATCAGTTGAAGTTGAAGTTTCATGTATGTGTTCAATTTTGTTTCCATATTGTAAGTGCTACAAGCATTTTCTGGAAATGTAATGGCCCGTTCCTATTTCCTTTTAATGCTTGGGCAGTTTAAGTATTTGTACAGTAATTGTAAGGTAGATTTTACAGTTAGTAAGTGAAGTGAGTACAGGTCTATTGGAGCAAAAGAAAACATGAAGTCTTCTTAAAACTTTTTGAATTTTTTTTGTCTTTTTAATGCTGACTTTTGGTTTGTTATTTCAATTGCCTATAAAATTTGAAATGTTTGAGTTTAACATTGTTTTTGACTTGTCTATGGCTGCATTGGTATAAATAGGCAAGGATTATAATGCTTCATTTTGAAAGTAAATATCGAGCATAAACACCCGTGACTTTCATTTGCTTGGATTTTGTAGGGTGTTTTGTGTGAAATTTAGTGGTGATGCAACTTATGTTCTGTCAGGAAGTGACAACACTAATATTTGCCTATGGAAAGCTAAAGCATCAGAGCAGTTAGGAGTGGTAGGCATCTTACCATTACTTTTTGTCAACTTATTGTCTGTTCTAGATTTGCTTTATGTTTCCTTATTGGAAATCACACATCTTCAGTATCCTAGGAAAAATCACTGTCAAACTTGTTCTTATTTGTTTCAAAAGACTACACTGAAAGGCATTCTTTTTCTGGGCATTGGAGACTCCCAAAGGCGATGTAAAAACTAATTAGAGTAATAGAAGACATACAGTTTGAACACTGATCAAGAAGGTTGAAGTTGACAATCACAAGATATATTGAACAACTTTGAATATTTGAATAGATCAAAGAGGAAGAAGTTTGAGAAAATGCTAAATAACATATTTGTTATAGAAATATTCTAAATCAAAGATACTGAAAAGGAAAAAAAGGTTTGTTGAGTAGAAAGGAAAAAGATTCCAAGGGACTGCAAGTAGAGTATCTAATGTATCAGTTACATATGGAATTGCTTATTAAGTTCTGCTTAACTTTTCCTTTACTTAAGGATTTCCTAAGAAATTGATGAAAAGATTAAGTTATAGGAATGCACCAATAAGCTGTAGGCTAAGGGATGAGTGGGTTTAGAGCAGTTCATTTAGTAATAAATAAAATAATCACACATTTGGTTTGTGTTGATGAATGGAGAGAAGAAATAGAGCCAAACTACATGCACTAGTGAAACGGTAAACCTTATAAAATATGGGCAAATTAGATGGATAGACTATTTTGGATTGAAAGAATAAAATTATAAATCTGGAGGTCATACTCAAACCGACATGCTAGTTTTCAAGGACTTTCTTTGAGATTTGCATTAGTTGATCAAGACTATGTTTGTGGCATTGCAAGGGCTTCGAGCTAGGGATCTTTACCATCGTTTTCTTATTCTATGGTGTTAATATAGTGTTTCTTGCCTGAATCACATAGGACATGACCAAATGACTCGCTTATTTACCATTTCAGTAGCAATAATCAATGATTGTGACCATAGGCAAAAGAACATCATGCTCGTTAATTCAATACATTATTAATACCTTGAGATCCGTCACAACAATCGAACCCTGGAGGAGTGAATGCAGTACAAGTTTTTTTTTATGTGAATCTTTTAGGTGGAAGCACTTCATACTACATGGTGCATAGAGAACCAACGAAAAATGGTTGGAGAGCATCTTTTGGAATCGGAAAGCGGTTTAGACCTGTAAATTTCTAGGTATGGTCAAGGAAGACACTTTTAGTCAACATGCTCATTATGTTTGACGCTATTATGTGGAAACGTTGGTGAAGTAGCATCTCACAACAAAATTGGAAAAATAATCAGATTCAAATGTGTTATCTTGAAATCGGAGTCAAAGCAGTTGTCTTACGTATAAAAGCAGGAATGATCATGATAAAACTAATACACATTTTTTCTCACAAAGGATAGTAGTAAGTGAAGGAAGAATACTAGTGGTATCATTAGTAAAGAGCACAAAATGCCACACGTTATAACAAGGCTGGGCTAGATATACCTCAAAATAGTTGTTTAAATGGTAGACATAAAATTTCCCAACGCATTTCTTAAGTATAATAAAAAACTAAAACAATTAACACATTATGGACGTCTGAGGAAAATAAAGAGAAGAAAATTGTCATGCTATATGACCTTTAGTAATCCAAGTATAGAACCATAAATTCATTTGGAATGTGTGTCTTGTGTCATCGTATCTGACATGGACACTATGAGGACACGTGTTGGACTGTGGGGACACAGTCTTGACACTGTCAAGACCGTGTCCCGATTTGCGCGGGAAATGTTTCAAAAAGAAGACACATTTTATGGCCCATATCTCCATCTCTGCTTCACCCAGATTCTGTCGTACAGCTTCAACATCCTCCCATGACCCTCTGTTATAGTTTACAGAACTTGCCACATGTTAATGAATCTCAAAACTTGGTTCACAGAACCCTATGATGAATATAAGAGCTTCTTACCTGAATATTTTGAGATGTTCTGCAAATAAATGCCCACCACTACAACTTTGATTCTTGAACCATTTTTTACAGAGCAGATGCAAGCTATTCTAGATGAGAGTAGTATTCCTTAGGGTTTGAGCATCTTGAGCTAGCGCTTATCTCTGTATTTGATCAGCTACTCTCGAAGAAGCAATTAAACCAATTTTTCATGAACTCACAACAAATAACCTTAAGCAACAGTCATGAGAAAAGTAAATTTGTTTCAGATTTGTTTTTATATGTTCTCAATAACCACAGCCTATTATTCCAAGTAAATTTATTTACTTCATTCACCTTTGAATGTTGAAGGACGCAATGTTGTCTCTGCTTAAGGAACAAGCTAGAGGGTGTTTAACTCGGGAGAAATTCTATGACTAGTCCAACATTGACATATGCATTTGTGAATATGTAGTGTATTGGTTCTAATTTCTATTGAATATCTATAAATGTTCTAGTTTTTAAACAAAATTTGGATCTCTCTCTCTATATATATAAAACGTGCCCTGTGTCCTCTTGGTAGGTGACTTAGGAACTAACATTATAATTTATTATCTTGCTCAGGACAACATTTGATGCACTAACGAGCATCAGATGTGACCAACTCAATTCAACTTGGAAATTTCATAATGGGAAATTCTAAGCCACAATTTTTTTTGTTGAAACTGATTAATCAAACTTGAAAAATTTAGAATGCATGTGAAGAAAAAGACGAGGAATGTTGTGACTCTAGGATACCTTGAACCTTATGAAGTGCTGATATGGCATAGTTGAAGTTGCGACCTCTCAATGAAAATGTTTTTCGGGTTTTCCATTTATTATTATTATTATTATTGCTGGAAATTCATTTTTGTAACCAAGGTTGGGCATTTTAACATCATGAAATTGGACCTGCAGCTTCTCCTTGGAGAGAGTAAAAGGCGTGATTATCTAGATGTTGTAAAGGAACGGTTTAAGCATATTCCATAAATTAAACGCATTGAGAGGTATGTTGCTAGATACAATAGATCTTATGTCACCGCTTGTTCTAAAAGGGTTAGTACCAACAAGTAATTGACTTGATAGACATCGACACCTATCGAAGCCTATACTACAAAGCATCCCTTCTACGACATACTATAAATACAGCAGCAAAGAGGAAATAGGATCATAAGAGAGCCCACAATGCTCCTGGATCTGTGGTCACTGCTCCTATTCAGAAACAGCGAATTGTAGCAGAATTGGAGTGAACATTCAATTCTAACACACCATTTCAGTGCAAGTTATACCAACTATTCAACATTATCTTCCCCTTGTCTTCTTTGAAGTATTTCTTCTACATTTTTTTGTTATATATGTTGGATTTGAAAATAGTTATGTTAGTATCATTTGATTTTAAGAAATCTTACTTAGAGTGGCACTCAAATAACAAAAGCATGCCAATATTTTCTGTGAGTATTCTTATATAATTTTTGTATATGTTGGATTTTGGTTGAACTACATTGTTGGGGACAACTTGGAAGTTTAAAAACTTGATCATTGCATGGAGAGTAGCTATAACATTGCAATTAAATTGTTTACTCAAGGGGGATATTGGATTGTCGAACACACTAATGCTTGGATTGGTTATCATTGAAAATATTTGTTTGTGTAGAATGTGATGAATAATATACAAAATAATGATTATCAAGTTACTATAGATACATAATGGCTTACCTTGTAATAGTCCTTCAAGTATTTCAAATGCATTTATTAAGTGCACAAATGACTTGAAGGACTAATACAGGGTAAGCTATTATGGATCTACAGTAACTTGATAATCATTACTTTGTATGCTTGAATGGTGCAAAATTTGTTTGAATGTCATCATTATCAAGCAATAAAAACTTCTTAAAGGGTGCTAGCTCAATGGTAGAGCACCATCCTAATTATAGGAAGGAGGTTGGTGGTTCGATTCCTCCGTACCCTATCATAAATTTGTGACGAATAAATTTGTATATATATGACTATTAGTAGCTAATTTTCCGTATCTTATAGCGCGACTAATGTTTACTCATATTTAGCTTAGTCATTAATATTTTATCATCTAGTAGTTTATTTAGTCATATATTTGGTCATTAATTGCTGCAATCAGTGACTAAATCATTGACTATCAATGACTAAATCATTGACTAATAAGTCAAGCTATTAATGACTAAGTGAAATACGACTAGCTATAAGATAGTGGAAATTAGCTACTATTAGTCCCTGACTCAAAAATAGTCGTTTATAGCCTGATTTTAGTCATTTTTTAGTCATTAATTTCTCATTTTGTACTAGTATAGCCTGCCACTGTGCAATCAACTGGGGACATTGCTCCACATTATGGTCCCGTCCCTTACAGTATGAACATGTCTTCACAGGTTACAGGAAATCTCTGGCATAGTGACCGAGTTGTCCACAGTTATAGCATGTAACTTGACCTCGTCCTCTACCAAATCCTCCTCCCACTAGTACAAAAGCACGGATTTTTCCACGGAGGTTTTCCACATTTCTTACTTTTTGGTGTAAAATCCGATGTAACAGAAACGCGGCGTCATTGTATCCACGCCTAGCCGTTGCTGTATCCACGCCTGGACTCTTAGACGTCTCTGTATCCACGCCTAAACTCTTGGAAGTCGTTGTATCCACGCCTGACCGTCTCTATAGCGATGACACCATCTTTTGTTGACTTTTTACAACGGTCAAGTTGAATAATAATGGGATATGGAGGAGTAGATTGTGCTTAGGTTTTAGGGGTGAGAATTTGACAATTCTTGCATAGATTAATCTCATGAATGTAGTGATGTGAAAAGAAATCCAACAAATATCCCACATAAATTATCTTTTTGGGTGATGGCCATTCTTGATAAATGGTCATTGTAAGCATCCCATGAAATCTATTGAGAACTTGTTTGACCTCTTTCTGAGTTAGGAATTGACATACTATGATGTCAACTCCTCATTGATACATGTTGCGACTGCTTAAGCGACGACGCCTTTAATTGGTCAACTTTAATCCGACGACGCCTTTTTCATTTAAGATTCTATTGTTCCATTCCCCATATGTTTCCTAAAGAATAAACCTTGGGACCATTTTCCAATCACAGTTGAGAAAGAAATTTTGGAATTCTACCATTCTCTAGTGTTCCATTGTATCATTTATACTATCACAAATTCAATCAGTTTGTTTGAATATGGTTCCCATAGGGTGGAGACAAAACATAAGTGCTTTAAAATATGTTCCAGGGTTTCTTTTGATTTATGACAAAGATACAACTGGAGGGTCATTCAAAACCTCTTTTCATTTTTTCTCCAAGGTTAGATTTTTACATCTTCCAATGAACTAAATCAAGGTGTATATCTTTAGCTATATGTTATTTTTCCTTTGTTTATCAATGCGCCTAAATCCACAAAAAAATATTTTAGGATATTTTTAATAGTTTTTCTTATTGAATGGAGGGGACACCCATGAGAATTGTGTCATCCATAAATCGAAGATGATATGCAACTAGATCACTTCCATGAATTAGGAGGCCCTTAATGTAGTCTGGAACCTTAATAGCTTTGTCTCTTCATCCTAATCCTTCAACCATACGGATAAAAATTAAATGGGATAGGGGACCCCCTTGCTTTATACCTTGCAAAAGAGTGAAAGTTTACAAAGGAGATCCATTGACCAATATGGGAAAGGAAACATAGGACATTAGAGAGAAGATACAATTCATCCAACATGTTGAGAAAATGCTAGCAAAACCTAGTGAATATAATGACAGTATATTTTATCAAAGACTTTGGACATGTCCAATTTCAATGACATGCCCGCCTTCTTAGAGGTTTTCAGTGAATATAATGTCTAATGAGGAAAATTATTCCCTCCATAATTTGTCGTCCTTCCACATACCATGTTTGCTCGACTAAGAAAAATCCCTACGAATATGCAATCTCGCTATACAAATACCCATACATATTTTATAAACATACATATTCTAAAGACATTTTCCATCATATTTCTATACATATTCTGCAAAGTATAAGGATTTACAACCATTTTTAAGGTTCTCTAACATTCAATTTCATGCATTCGTTAATAGATGCAATAAAAATCCAAGAGTTTTGCCCCTTATTTATATTATTATTATTATTATAATAAATAACTATGTTTTTTTGGTTAATAATCATAATTTTGCGGCAAAAGGTTTCCCGCTTAAAGAGAAGAGGGAAAATGGAAATGGAGACCCAATGGTTGATCCAGAGGCTGAGTGAGTGAGTGAGAGCAGAGGCCGGCAACGAAATCGGAATTGGAATTGAAATGGAGAAAAAGATGAAGACTAACAATGGCTCATCGGCGAAGGCACCAACAGGGTGTTACAAGTGTGGAAGGTCAGGTCATTGGTCTTGGGACTGCACATTTGCTCCAACTACATCTAAGCCCCCCAATTCCCCCCCCTCCTCCTCCTCAGCAGTAGGAGGAAAGCAGTAGCAGTAAGAGACCCCCTCGGCCGAAGCTCCCAAGGTGAAAAAACCGCCTCGCACCTGTCCGAAGCTCACTGCCAATCTCCTCCTCTCCAACGACGGCCTTGGTTATGTTCTTGAGCACATTCCCCGCATGCTTCACCTCAAGGGCCCCGGTCATGAGGTCCATTCTCCTCCCTTTTTTTTTAATTGGTTTAGGAATTCGCTTTTGGTCTCAACAAATTTGATCTCTCAAAATTGGATATTTACAGCAGTGACTGATACTATTGCATGGAATGTCTTACCTCGTGGTAATGAGCTCTGCATTTAAGTAGCATGTTATATTTTTTGTATGTCTTAGTAATGCCATAAAGTAAAAGCTTATTATTCTCATAATAAGTACATGAAATGTGCTGACAAAGGGCATTTGTTGCAGAACTGTTTCAGAGATTGTTTCGACAAGACCTTCTAGTTGCAAGTCTCTTCTGAAATTTCTTGCTTGCAGAACGCATCATGCACACTGCAAACTGTTCTCCCATTTATTTTCCACATTTGCCACCTAGTCATCAACATCCCATGTGGTAATGTGTTTTGGAAATCTGAAATCTTACTTTCATCATTAATGTCCATGTCTAAATGGTTTGTTGATTGAGCTTATTATTGCATTTGCTTGTCTAGGGATGCATGGGATATGGCAGCAAAAATTTTCCTTTCTCAGCTTCCAACTTTGCTCAACGATCCAAATGTGGAGTTTCAAGTCGGTTCCTAACAAGCTGAATTGTATTTGTTGTGTGCATTCTGCATAATGTATTTTCCATAGTTGCATGGGAACTCATCCCGACTGCTAGTTTCAACACCTGTTTCACTAGTTCCCTCGTTCCAGAGAACATTGGAACATGTATGGAAGGTTCCTATATGGCAGGGAACATCATTGGAAATGTTTGGAACATTCCCAATGTACCTGGTCCAAATGGGGGAAATCAGAGAGCTTTTGGCCTTTTGCATGATTGAAAAACTCTTTAAAAGTGAAATAGATATAAATTTGCATATCTTAAACAGTTAAAAGAAAAATGATCCTAAACAGTGGAGGTCTAGTGGAATCCTTTTTGCAAACTCTTATATAAGCCATGCATAATCTCTTCTAACTTGTAACTTCCTTTTCATTTTCTAGCCAAGTCCTTTCTTCACAGAACAGCTAACGGCCTTTGAAGCGTGGCTAGAACATGGATCTGAACGGAAAAAGCCACCAGAGCAGCTTCCTATTGTTCTTCAGGTGAATCCTATGACTCTGGAAGTAATCATTTTATCTCCGTCTAAAATCATTACTGATAAATTTTGCATGCTATTTTGTGTCATGTACTTAATAGTACAATTCAGACATGCTATTGGCCACAGATTTCTCCTGTGTACCGATTTATTCTGGTATTCTAGTTACTGTGAATTAGCATTAAATGAGAAATACAGACACAAAGTGTATGGGTAACTTACATTCATCATTGCTGATTTACTTCTGCATGCCACATTCCCTTTTTGTTTTCTTGGTTACCTTTTAGTCTGGAGATGCTATGTGCATTCTGTATAATGTATTTTCCATAGTTGCAGTGGAACTCATTCCCACTGCTGGTTGACTTGTTTATCTAGGTCCCTTGTTCCAGAGAACTTTAGAACATGCAAGGAAATTCTGATTGGTAGGGAACAGCATTGGAAATGTTGGGAACATTCCCAATGTTTCTGGTCCAAAAGGAGAGCATTCAAAGAGCTTCTAGGCTATCTGGGCCACAACAAACGCCAAAACGGGCCTGTTTTGGTGGCATATCAGTCAAGGGTATACCGTCATGGGTCCAGCCTGCTTAATGGATTCCCTAAATACAAGATAACAACAAAGAGTTAAGAAGCCCCAATCTTGAGCCCACAGACAAAAAAATAAAAGCCCCCTCATTTTCTCCATGTGTTTATCATGTATCAAGCAACATGTTAGTTTGAAATTGTTTTCATTTAGTTTCTACAGACTTCTGTTCTTTTCATAATGGACCAAGACAGTTGCAAACAAACCCTTGCTTATGTGACAAGTGTTAATACTAGACGTGGTGGATATGATGGATGCCTATGCAAGGTTGAAGTTTGTGGCCATTGTTTTAGGGTTATCTTCACTAGGGTAGTTTGTCATTTGGGTAAACTTGTGCATTCAAGGAAGCCATGCACCTGTTTTACAATCCAATCCCTCAAGCCTTCCTTGAGGCATAATATCGTTGCACATAGAATAGGGACGTGCTGGACAGACCTATGTAGCTATTGTTTGTTGCAACTCTGAACGGTGTTATGTGTTTGACTACCTGTTGGCACTGGACTTGGGTTATTCTTATTTAATATTTTTCCGAGTACATTATGCAATCCCAGTTTGTTGTTTTATGGGCCAACTTTTACCTACCATTTCCTTGTTTTGAACTTGGTTTATTCATTACCTTGTTTCCCAATTTTCTTATTGTGTTGTTTCACTATCCACATAAGTTTCCAGTCTTTGAAATTAAGGAGTCAAGCTTTATACAACGTTTTGTTAAAATCCTTATAGTTCTTCCGTTGCTTGGATGATAGTTGAAAGTTTTTATGTATTTCTATTTTCATTAGTAACTATAGTGAGAGCCATGGTGTTGCTTGGATCTGTAAATGCTTGTCCATTTGGTTGGTAATCCTGTTTAAAATTTAAATATTATGCTATTAGGAATTTGAATAATAAAGTTAGTCTATCCACTTGATGGCCATTATGTGCAGAAGATCAAAATTGGAAGTTGGGTTAATCTTAGTTAGATACTAAAAACTTAGTGAATTAATGATACATTTGGAAGTATTTTAAGCATGTTTACATGCATGCATATATTCCACTTCTACCTCTATTTCTACTTAGACTGTGACTGTGGAGCAGGCCACTCTACATTGTACTGATAGATATAGTCATATACTTTTGCCTTTTAATTTCATGTTAATATGTAGCTTCTTTCCTTACTGTTTTAGCTTTTAGCTATTAGGAATTGAGTTGGCACTCTCATTATTTATCACTACTAATATACTTTTTAGTTGCATAGACCGAATTCTTTGGTCATTCATGGACATTAATAAAATTATGTTATCTTATTTGATCTAATCAGGCCTTATTTAACACAAGTGACCTTGTACAATGAAACAATTAATATCCAAAGGGCCTAGCCTAGGATCATGACTTTGCCTATTACTCAACAAAATAATGAGTTCACATCCAAAATAGCTCATTTAGTTATGACAAAAAATGTCGATATGTAAAATAGAATGGTTTTGAGTATTTATGCAAGACAACTGAACAACCTTCTGTAAGAGGGGTTGGATTGGTTTAATTCCTTTTTTTATTATGAAAGAGGTTATCCAAGAGCAGTTTCCACCCTTGGGGAGACTTGTGGGATAAGGAGATGAGACAGTGGTTGAATTAAAGAGAAACCAATCTTACATAAAGATTGCCAACAGCAGACATGCAAGCTTTTCTAGGCAGACAAGCAAACTTTTCTAGAACTTTGCAAGGTTATTTCTGATTTGATTCTGTTCAAGGTAAATTTGGATGGCCAGGGACCAGCTTGCCAAGAAGCTCTAACGGAATTTCATGTACAAGCCAGCCGTTTTAAATTTCAGGGACCTCCTTTGAAAATGGAAGCTTTCTGTTCCTTGGAAGAAAAAACTACCACAAATAACTGCTCTGCCTAGGAGGTAAAGATCATAGCCATCTTTTAACTTCCA
>LPNX010840810.1:0-27098 GCA_001517045.1 Pseudotsuga menziesii | reverse complement strand
ACAACTTTGCAGAATGGGGTCTGTATGGAATTTTTTTGTTTTCTTTGTTTTCTGGCCACTCTTGATAAATTATGCCTGCAGAATGTCTTGTTTATCTGTATTTCTTGTGCTAAGTCCTATTAATGGAGATTAGTGTCAATGATCTGTTGTGCACTATGGAGATACTTACATTTGCTCACTAGGGAGCTTTGCATGTTTCTGTCCTTCCTGCTATGTTCATTTACTATCCAGGAAGATGCAGGATAAAATCTTTTCCAATATTGAATTTCTTCTGTAGTATCAAGGATTTGTTTCTATTTTTCTCTTAATTTGCATTAAGTTGTCTACATGGGATTTCTTTGATAATGCTCTTTGCGAACTTTTATAGAGGAGTTTGGATAATGAATAAATAAAAAATATGCATTGGTTGTATTACAAGAAAAAGCAAAAGGGGATAACTTAGCATATTTCCTACTTTGTTTACAGTTCTTTCACCTTGTCTACACATGATGCCAAGGCAAAGAGCTCTTCCAGTGAAGGAGCACCATGCTCAGGCAAAGGTTCTGAATCAAACTGAGGATCATTTAAGCTTCCTATACTTGTAATTTCCCTTGCAACATAGAACATGAATATCATCATTCTTGTCGTGTTCCAGGAAAATGAGGGAGATAAAACAGCTGATATATGGGTTCTTGGTCAGACTAGAAACCCTGAACGATATGTTCTGAAAGACTAGGTATTTCATCTTTTAAAATTATTTCAGTTTTCCTATTTTTAATTTTGATCTGAATATTCTTATTTATCATGTGAGCCATTTGCTTTCTTTGAGCATTTAGTTTGTGGGGACATTATGTGTTCACTGTTCTGTTATCTTTTGACTACTTGCAGAATAAGGCCACCTGTACTCTCTTGTTTTTTGTTTGTATTAAATGACTTCTTTAGTAGAATAGAAAATCTCTCTATTCATTTTTACATTCCTCACTCCAACAGACAGGCTGATTTACTCACAGATTGTTTATTGTGGAATTTTGGATCACAAGAAACAAGATATCGGCAACGTTATCTAGATTTGCAACTCAGAGGTTAGGCATATCTTCAAAACGAGAGCAAATATAATATCCTATGTGTGGAAGCTCCTTGATGACCTTTACTTTCGTGAGGTACTGTCATTTTGTATTTTATGCTAGTTTGCAATTTTTTTCCTTATTGCAATGGTTATATTCTCTACTTGAAAATGGCTTTAAAAGTTTATTCCTTCTGTTCATATAATCTCTCTTATGCTAAATCTGAAAAACAGGTAGAAACACCAATGATGAATATGATAGCTGGTGGAGCTACTACTAGGCCATTTGTTACTCATCACAATGACCTTAATATGAAGTTATACATGCGCATTGCTCCAGAGCTTTATCTAAAAGAATTGATTGTGTGTATGAAATTGGAAAGCAATTTTGTAATGAGGGCATTGATTTAACTCATAACCCAGAGTTCACTACTTGTGAATTTTACATGCCCTATGCTGACTATAATGAATTAATGGAACTTAAAGAAAATATGTTATCAGGTTCAAATAAGACTCTTTTTATGGAAACTTGGCATCGTGGAGCTGATTGATGTGTTTTATTGAAATTATTTGACATGCAGATGAAGTGGACATGATTGAGTGACTATATTGTTGATTTATCATTAAGATATAGTAAAGTAGATAATATCTTCAGGCTTCTTTTTCCAATTAAAATTTTTCTTTGGGTATTTCAGGCATGGTCAGGAAGTTAACTGGTGGCTATAAAATCCAGTACCATGCTGATGGAGTGGATAAGGATCCTATAGAAATTGATTTCACTCCTCCTTTCAGGTTAATTTGCATTAAAGGATGCTTTGATGGTTTTTGTTTCTTTTCTGTTCATTATGTACATGTTCCATTTTTGGGGCCATTTGCTGGGATGTTTTGGTGGTAATGAAAGTCTGTGTTTTTTTATGCTTATTTCAGAAGGGTAGACATGGTTCAAGGGTTGGAAGAGGCTGCACAACTCAACATCCCGAAAGATACCTCATCTGAGGAGGAAAACAAGTATCTTTTGTCTACATGTGAGAAGTTTGATGTGAAATGTCCTCCTCCTCAAACAACTGCAAGGTTGCTAGACAAGGTTGGTTGTGCATTTAACAATACCTTTGGAAAGTCACACAATGTATATTAAATTTTTACTTTTCCTTTGTGTTTTTTTCTGCCGCTAACATTTTAAGTGATGTGTATGTTCACGATGAATAGAAAGGTACAAATTGTCTCTTGATTATTTGGGGTTGTCTCTTTGAAAACAGTAGCCAAAATAGAGTCAAAGGAGGCTAGATCAAATGTATTAAAAAAACCCCTTAACAATTCTAAAATCCATGCATAGTTCTATCTCTCCTCTACTAATTTGTTCACAAGAAATTAAGAAAGAAGAAAGAAACACACATCCTATTAATTTCACTGGTAGCCAAAATAAACTAATGGATTTTGAAGGTACATCGTAATATTCCAATTGTGGAGGCACCTAGCAAAACAGCAACAGGACACTCCATGAAGTACAAAATATAGTAACATAGAAGGGTAAATAAAAAAAGGATCAAATCCAACAAGGTCACTAAGGCCCTAAGATTGGAGGCCACAATATATGTCAATGTGAAGTAGAAAGTGTTGTGATGTCCCATTGTTTGGGGAGTATCATCATCGAACTAGGTCAGGTGATCTCTGTTGGCCTTAGAGTCTACTGAATGTCTAAGATGTGAATCTTAGATTTCAACAATGGCTGTCCAAACATCCAAGGCTGAATAAAGGAAGAAGAATCTCATACTATTCTGAACTGAGAACATTCACATTTATAGTAGTTGGCAGTGATGATGTTTCCTCTTCTGACTATCGCTAACTTCGGTGTTGCTCTTCCTTGACATTTTATTCATATGAATCAGTCAGTTTCTCTTCTTCGAGTAGTATTTTCTTCTGATATATTATACTACACTACCCAAGTTTACCCTTTTGAGTTTACTCTCATTCTATCACGTTGTCTATTACTTTGCTAGCCTAGGTTTTAGTTTTGAGTTTCTTATGTTTCAGTTTTTGAGATGCCCTAGGCACTGTTATCGTTGTTAAATTCTGTCTTTTGAATCACATTGATGTATTTTGGGCATTTGTGGACATTAACATAATTTGATTTATCAGTTTTGGGATTATTTTCATAGTGTATGTCATTAATCTATTATCCATGTGCCATGAGTAAAGTTGCAATTGACCAATTTCTCATAGTTTTGAATAGTCCACTTAGCACTCATTGCATCGCGTGATTCTTGCAGGGGTGAAGAAGTGGGATTGAGACTAACAAAATGAATCACATAGCATCGATCAACTCTAGGGCTTGCGCATGGTAACTCAGTGTTCTCGGGAGGTCACCAATCTTAAAACTCCTTTGGCTCAAGCATGCTAAATTGTAGAGTTTTCCCCACAATCAAGTCCACTTAGACTTTGGCTCAAGCATGCTTAATTGTAGATTTTTTACCATAATCAAGCCCACTTATCTTGATACCCCATTCAAAAAACTTAGCAAGTATTGTGCCTTATGAACTATTAATTTAGAGTTCCCTTGACTCTTTTATTTAAGTATTGAGGGGCCATCGCAGTCCAACATATCATAAATCATTTTTTGGCATTATTTGCATAGCGTAGTCTGCCCGCCGCAGGTATAGAATCCCCGTCGCTATTCTTGGGGTTTGCATTTTTTTTTTTTTAAATTTATACAAAGCGTGGATACAGCGACGGCCAGGCGTGGATACAGAGACGGCAAGGCTGGCTATAGCGACGTCTTATTCCTGGGTTTGCATTAAAAAAAAAAACTTATACAGAGCGTGGATACAGCGACGGCCAGGCGTGGATACAGAGACGGCCAAGCGTGGATATAGTGACGGATTAGACATCTAACGAAATATAGAACATTGTCGCTCTTGAAACGCAATATAGGGGTCATCTCTATTGCGACGGAATTGTTTCCACGGAAAAAAAAACACTTAGATGTGGCAATATCCATGATTTTCCGTGGATATTGCCACGTTTTGTCGTGGCAAAATTGATCACTTGTACTAGTGTCCTCCTCCTTGGCCGCTAAAGTTTCCACCACCCCTTCCTTGTGGGTGTGGTTGTTGCGAGGGGTATTGGTTCTGTTGATATTGTGGATGATAGTGATAGTGTTGCGTATATGGTTGTTGTGGTGCATACTGAGGCTGATACTGGTTCTTGTACTAATTGGATGGGAATTGCGCAGGCTGATACGATGGTTGCGCCGGTTCAGCTTGAGCCTGCCCCTCATTCTTCATCAAGTAAGTGTCAACCGTCTTTTCCTTCAAAAGTTGGTATGCTCTGTAATCCTTCTCTTCATGCCCTACTAACTTGCAGAATTTACAAAACAGGTTTGTTGGGGTACTTACAACTTTTTGCAAATATAAACACTCCTCGTTGTGATGCCCTCTAGACTGGCATATGCGACACCAAGGTAGTCCATGGCAATTTAAGGGGTTAGGTGCATCGAGCGATATATAATTCATGAAGGTTGGACAGTTATCCTTAGTGTGTCCATCCGTTCTGCATTTTGTGCACCATAAATCTTCGTGGGATTCTTTACCCTTCTTGATGACCTAAATTTGTATCGTTTGATTAGCCAACTGCGACTGAATCTGTGACCATGCTTGCAACACCATCACTAATCGGCGATGCTTCCAACTTCATTTCCAATTCTAACACTTTTGTCTGCGACTCAATATTTTGTTGCATCAATGGCCCTAGGATGTGTGGTAACAACGCAGCAATAAACCACTCTTTATGTTGTACATACGACATCTGAAAATTTACCTTTGCCATCAGAGTCTTGAACCATTGGTCAAAATCCCATACTGAATCTGCCAATGCTTGTTTGATTTCCTTGATCTCAGTGATGTACTATGACTCAGACTTAGGTTTTATGAACTTAGAGATCATTGCGGCTCGTATCTCATCAAGGGTCTTCTGTGGTGTTCCTAGCAGTACTATGCAGAACTTCATAAACCAGTCAAACGCACGACCCCTTAGAGTTGTGATCATCTGCTCTTTCTTCAAGTCCGTGTTCTGAACTAGGAGAACCATCCAAACAGCTTCATAGATGAACCAATGTTGCTCTGGATCTTTTGATCCATTGCCATTGAAGGTGGGTAACCGAATATCCACCCCAGCTATTGAGTTGGCATCGGGGTTATCTGATGAAGGATTTAATAAAGGTGTTCCCTCTTGCAAACTAGTCGCAGTACTAGCACTATCAATATTAATAAATCTTTCAGGAGATGAGGCAGTCTAGACCTTACCTTTGGAGATATCCCAGTGTGACGTAGTGGTGTCCAAACCTTGGTGACTCGATGGTCTCTTCAGAGTCCTCTGCTCCTTCCGAAATCAGGTTATAGTCCTCCTCTTCATCGTAAGATCCTTCGTCTAGCTGTGACTGAAGTTCGTGTTCTCTTTCCTTGAAAAAACTATGATTTCATCGACCTTCCTTTGTCTTTCTCCTCTTCCCAGATCTAAATCTCCTTCCACTCCTTAGGAATCCAGCCTCTAGTTCAGGTTTTGTACTTCCTAGGAACCTCTCAACTCACCATTTCCCATTTTCTTGACAGGTCATTTGTGACATAGCCTTCCTCCGTGGGGTGTGACTCAACTACTCAACTGCAGGATACCCTTCTCATACATGAGCATCTTTATCCATGTACTGATAGATAACAGATACCTTCTTCGTGGTCCTCAAAAAAAAAATCTTTTAGCCTCAACTGGTTACTTCGCAAACCAACTGATCACTCCATTTGACGGCTTCTCTTCTCTGGAAATTTGTCTTCCTTCTTGCCAATATTGACAACCACTCGTGCAACACAATGGGAAACTATGCAAAGAATATCTCATGAATATCAATGTAGATGTACTGGTCTACCCAGTTTTCTGCACTTAACTGAGATCATGCGCTCTCTTCTTGCATGAATGCTAGCATCTTAGACTCCAACCAATCCTCTATCTCATTCTTTGTCAGATGCCACAACATTTCCTTCGACTCAAATGGTTAACGGTCCCAGAAATGGAACCATTTGTTGGCCTCTATCTACTTCTTCTCTAGACCCGCAATTCAACAACAACACAATACAAGCATGACACCAAAAGCCATAGGCCTCACAAAGCAAGCTCAGTCGGCAATGCCTATGAAGCAAGCGCAGTCTCACCTGAGATATCTTAATGGGTAACTGCCAGAACCATGTTTCCGTAGTTAGCGAGGGATTATAGTCCCTTGGCACGTGGCCAAGGTGCTCGACAAAGGCGATAGGATGGAGCTTTACTACTACGCGACAACAGCATAGTGAGGCATCACGACTTACATTCAATACAATCTTGTCTTTATGACCCTACAACTGGTGTGACGGTGCGATGTTTCTAATTCCTTATACTCAACAAATGGTGTGCAACTACACTTTTACTTAACAGTTCAACCATGAACTCATACATACCATTCCAACCAACCTTAAGTATTCATTCTTGTACTGATAAACCAGATTGCGACATATATTCAACAGTGATTGTACTAATTCAAAGTAAGCAAGTATTCATATAAACATTCACCATTCAACAACATTCATCCACATAATACGAGAAATAACGTGGAAACCCATCTGGGAAAAACCACCAAGGTGCTCTTCATCTAGCATGAGAAAGGGATATAGCACCTTGCAGACTGTTCTTAAGATATGTCTTTATGCCTCAATATTCTTTCTCTCATGCTCTCTGGTTGATTCTTTTATCTACTCCTACTGATCCGCACACATTCTGGATCGACTCTTCTACTCTACTAGTGGTCTACGCACACAGCTGCAAGATCCGTGGCTCAACAACCTTCTACTTCTACCAGACTCTCCTCTGAGTCGACTACTGAATCTAACTGAATCTCTTTTAATCAATAACTAACTAACTCGACCCTTATACAGAGCGGGTTCCTTCTATTTATACTATTTAGGACACCAAGCAAGGTTGACTGAGTACAACTCAGTTATTACAGAATCAACAACTTACAAAAATATCTCTGTTACATAAATGTGGCCCATACCTAGCCGTGAAAGTCCTGGAAAACATTAACCACAGCTTTAACTAGCCGCGGAAATGTCTTTCAGCTCATCTGTACTAGTCATAACTAGCCACAAACGTTTTCCTTTCATCTTCTGTTGGTTCGTCCTTCTGCAGTCTTCCTTGACTTCCACCTATCCAGCTTTAACTCTTCTATCTTCCTCTTCTGCCGACTTGGATCTGCCTTCCTCGTTGCCACTTCTTTCCATCCTTAATCTGCCTTTTCTCTGTCGTGTGCATGTTTTACCTTCTTGCGCTGGTTCCTTCATTCCCTCCTTGACATGTTTTTACATTGTCACATGTGCACTTTTCCTCTTCATCTTGAGCGTTTGGTTTATCCTTGTGCACTTTTCCTGGCCCAACACATCTGAGACCTGCATGGGCTTCATTATGAACTCTTTTGCACCTTCGTCGAGACATCTGCTAAGTTTACAGGCCCATGTAAGTATATAATGATGTAAAAAAATTATTACTTGTATTTAAATATAGGAACATGTACTCTACAATTGGCATTTTACCATCAACAATGCTAAAGTTTCATAAAAAATACTCATATCACACACTATCACATTCATAGTGAATGAACAAAAAAATTCTATCCCCTAAATGTTTAAAAGGAATAAAAATACCTTTACTCTCTTGAGCAAATCGTAGCCAGACATTCCTAGCATAGAGTAGTCTATGATTATCATATTCACTTGAAGCTCCAGAATCAGAAACAACATGCAGAACTATAAGAGATAGAAGAAGTTGTTCTAATGAACAATTTTAGAAGGAGGTTGCCTTTTGCATCCATTAGGTCATGAAAATTAAGCAACAAGCTAAAAACTCGAAACAAAATATTTTCTTCACGTGTCAACCTTATTTGGTCATTCAATGATCTTCAATACATGAGATTATAAGAGGACCCAAGCAAATGGTTGATAGGAAAAATGGTGTCGCTTGTGCAAATGTTTATGTGCAGAAATTTTGATGTCTCTCATAGTTCAAGTTTGAATTTCAAAGGTATAGTCTCTCCATGTCCAACCGAGGTCCCAGTTTCAAAGGTATAGTTCCTCCACTTCTAGGGGTTTCAAGGTTCTCTAAAGCTACCTAAAACATCAAAACTCCTATAACTATGCCCCTCGGATTTTTGGACCTTTTTTGCTTTGTAAGATTTCATTGACATTCAAAGGATCGAGGCTAAAACATTGACTTATTCACCAAATTCTTTCAAATTTAAAAACTTTATGTACAAAAGACTTTTGGAGGAAACTTATTTTCACTTATGTGGCTATTTAGAAGTTTGATATAACTTATTTTCCTAAACTTGCTTTCATTTCATAAACTTATATTATCTACACACAACTTTCTGTCATTTTTTTGAAACATATAGAAGTTCGGTTAGGTGTTTCATTTCCGAGCTTTGGGGTATGCTAGTTAAGTATTTGTTGAATAATTAAGTAAAACAGACTCGAACAATCTAAATGGGTTGAAATTCTTTATAATTTAAAACCGGTTGGATTTTTTAAAACAGATTCGAACAATCTAAATGGGTTGAAATTCTTTATAATTTAAAACCGGTTGGATTTTTTATAAACGTGTTAGAAATATTTTATAATTTAAAACATGTTAGAGTTTTTATAAGTTATCTTTGTAACATAAATAACTTATTTTTGTAACATAAAATTTAATGATTTATCGCAATTCTCAAGATCCTTTGCATTGGTGACTAATGGAGTAAACTTTCTACCCGACCATTTGCACCAATCGGAGGACCTGACTCGCGTGAGCTGTCACATCACACGTTGCTGGTCGTCCGATCGGTGCAAATGGTCGGGTAGAAAGTTTACTCAAGTACATATACTGAAAATTTGAAATGTATGCATTATGCATACAATAACTCTTCGAATGGCCATAGAAATTCTCGTTATTTGAAAACGTTAAACCGGTCATGTTTGGAATCTTCTTTTGGAAAAAATAATACTTGTAGAAGATTAAGGGGTTTACCCAAATTTTTTTGATCTGTAAATCATTTGATTTCTGAAGAGTTCATTGAAGATTCTCGGTGTCTTGTCAACATCGATTGGGAGATCGGAAAATTTGATAGTATCGATCTCATTTTCCATAAAGTTTCTTTGTACCTTGTTATCTGCCACTCTTTCTATTCTCTTAATGTCATATCAATACAACACAACAAAACTAGCGGCGAGACAGGGGAGTGAAACATGTGAATCATGAGATCAATAATTGAGTTATGAAGAGAATTGAATTATGAATGGGTGTTGGGATCAAGAGTGGCACCGAGGGATCAGAATTCAATAATTGAGTTATGAACGGAATTGAACTATGAATGGGTGTTGGGAATAGTCATACAATTAGACAAATGTATATGTTATGTATATATCATCATTAAATAGTAAGAGAGTTACATCTCTTTAACTGAAAACGGACTCTTGTAATAATCATCAAGTTAATTGCATGGGTTGACATCTTGGTTTGAATGTGGAAATATGATAATTGAAATGTGTTTTAGTATGAACAGGTTTGATTGTGGAAATATGATAACTGAAATGTGTTTGAGTATGAACACAAGCACGAGACGGCTTCTAGTCAATCATTTCACTTTTGTAGAAGTAAGTTTATTTATAGAGCTAGGTTCACGTGTGTTATATTATAGGTCTCCTTTACCTCATATAAATAGAGGAAGGAGAGAGTCTTTTCAAATCACACATTCACATTATTTTTTTTAGTTTTTGTTTTTCTGGGTGATGCTCCAAGGTTCATGGGAAAACCCTAGTGGAGAATGTGTTGAAGAATAAGATGATGTTTTTCTTTCTCTTGGATTTATTCTTTGTATATTTGATATCTCTTGAAGGTGCTAACATTTTTTTAGGCATCTTGAAGAAAAGGTCTATCCCTTAGAGGATTAAAATTAGCATTTAGTGATACCTTAGTATTTATTTGGGAAAAAAAGTGGATATCTTACCTTGAAGTTTTGGTAGGTTGATCTTAGCTTGTGTAGCTTCTTTATGGAACTAGGTTTTTCTTCATTTCCCTAGTTTGAGGCTGGAGGGCTTCTNCATATCTTCTCTATATTTCATATTACTTATGTTTCTTGTTAATTTGACACACATAAGAAGGAAATTCTTAAGGGACTTAACACTATTATTAAAGAAAATAGTACGAACATATCCTTCTATTTTGTTTTCTATTATATATGTTTCTTAGGGGTATTTAGGTTTGGTTCATGGCTAAGAAGTTTCCTTATAAGGCTAAAATATCATAGTATTGTTTGGTATATTTTCTCCTTCATGGAAGTTTAGGGTTTCTTGAAAGTTTAAGGGTATTGTTGGCTATGTAAACCTATAACAAGGGCATTTCCCTCATTAATAAAGGAGATCCATATGTTTTGATCTACTCTATTTTTTGGTCTTATTCATGTTTCAAACTTTTCTTTAGATAAGCTACAAAATTTTTCCTTGGCATTATCTCTTATTTTTTTTATAAGCATGTTGCTCCTTATATAGAAAATTAAAAGTATATTTCTGTTATAGCTATCTTAAAATTAATATCAGCGTTGCTAAAATAAGAACTCTCATGAGATATAGTGAAACATGGCATCGAACACTTCCTAAAACATCATGAGATGCAAGAATTTGTCATCATTGTGATATTAAGAGGGTGGAAGGTGAAAAATATTCTCTCTTAGAAAGCCTTGCATGCTCTTTTATTTTCTTTTTGAATAAAAATTAGTCATTTCGATTTATAGATTGGATTCCCTACATATGCTCATATTAGATATGAATTTCAAATTATTTATTACCTTTCTAACGAGTCACTCATCTAACTATGAAGATTTAGGAACTATTCTCTCCTGTCAAAGCTACAAAGTTTTATTAAATATTCTCTCTAATCTTTCGGAGCATAGAAATACAATGCTAAAAAATAATTCATTCCATATCTTTTTTTCTTAAGATAGATAGACCAAAGTTGGTTTAGTGGATGGTAACAATCCTTACGTCACACATCAAATTGATGTACGAGATCATTTTGTTTGTGGGACAAGGGACCCCACTCCATTGTGAATTGACTAGGTAATTCAACATTGTATGATTAAGGAATATGATTTTATCTTCAAGTGTTTTTTAACATATATCAAACTCTTTTTAAACATGTTTTATCGGTTTTTTGGTTGGTTAACAAAATAAAAGGAAATTGCTAATAATAATAATAATAATAATAATAATAATAGATATATAGATAGATAGATAGATAGATAGGAAAAATAATGTCAGTTGAAAGCACACTGGTTGATTGAAGAGAGATCCAAGAAATCTCCTCCCTGTAAGAACAACCCAACTTGATCTTGTTCCCTAATGGCGAGGGCAAGAAAAGTGGGTGACCCCTTCCTTCAAGGAAATCCTATTAATACACAGTGCAAGGAAAGGTAATCAACCTTAAATCTAGCAAGTGAACTCTAGAAGCAAGAATTCAATGCCCATTGATACTTCTTCCTCAATGAAAAAAGGAATGGCAAAGGAATGGGAAGGGAAAGGAATCCCCCATCCCACAGATATGTAAATCTAGAGAAAGATAACAACCAAGCAATTACTTATGAACTGAGGAAGAAAGGAAGCTACATAGCAATATCAAATAATACTCCTAGGTATGCGATTACCTCACAAAAAATAAAAGAGTGCATTCAACATATGCAAGAGCATGCACTAATAGGAAATTTTATCAGCATCTGACCTTCTGTGAAATACCTAAGAAGATGGATCCAAGCTAAGTGGAAGCTAGAAGGTTAGATAGATATTAAATTACGATCTAAAGGTTTCTTTACAACCATTTTTACAAGCACGAAATAAAAGGATAGAGTCTTTGAAAAAAATATTTACTTATTGAACTATGTTGATCTCTACCTAAAATAATAGGTTAATAACTCCAGTCCTAAATAAGAAGACTTCTCAATTGTCCCTATTGAGATCCATCTCTACTCTTTACCTCAGAAATATTGAGGTGAAGAAACCTCGAAAGGAATTGGTAACACACTAGGAACCTTCACCAAATATTCAAAGGTCACCAAACAAGGAAGATATACATCCTATGTAAGAATATGTGTCTACCTCAATATTGTAGGGGCCCTCTCGGAATCCATATGCCTCAGATATCAAGATAATCATTCGATCCAACCCTAAATTATGAACATATTCATGCATGAAGCACCATGAACATGGATATCTCTTCAGGAAATTCCCTCTCAACAACTCAAATATTCAATATTAAGCAAGAAACAAACTAGAATATGAAGGATTCATACAACCTCCACCAAAATGAAAAATTCAAACAAGGAACATCCCATAAGGTGAATAATCATACATTAAAACCCCAAACTTATTAAACACTCCCAATTTCTAAGATCCTATTAAATAAAAAGAGCCACGTCCTAGTAATACAGAACAAGCAATCATTGACCCCTCTCCACACATAAATTCAGGAGAACAAGCAACAAAAAGAATCTATACGCTTTCCCCTCCTAACAAGTTCAAAAAATTAATTAGAGTATGAATACATGTAGGAAGGAATCATACCACTTCAAATCATCAGAAGGAGATGACATTGAATTGAAATATCTATATCTACAAAGCATCATTTACAACTATGACCACAAGGAATACAATCGATACTAGAAATTCAAATGTAGAGACTCCAAAATGCTCTGCATAGATCTAGATAAAAACCCATAAAACACAAAGTAAAGAAGGATAATATTCATTCCTCTCTGGGAATAAGTACAAATAGATCAAAATATTTCTAAATTCCCCACAAAGAGGATAAAAAATAAGGAAGGAAAGCCAAGCAACAACTGCTAGAACAAATGGGAGAAAATCTCATTGAACCAAGACAATGCGTCCCAATGATGAACATGTATTCTACTACACCCCCAACTCATAATCAATGAAGATCATCCCATAGAATGTCATAGGACGCAATTTAAAGAGTAAACAAAGATCCTTGAAAATGAAGAAAAGCAAAGACCATCTTGATATAATCATGCTTCAAGGAACTAAATGCACAACTTCCATGCTTAATCAAATAGTCTCCAAATGCTAGAAAAAAGATTATTCATTAGCCATGGACTCCTAAGGATATGCATGTGATATGGAAATGGCCTGGATTCCAAGCTTTATCTAGCTTCAATAATTTTTTTCTACCCCTATTCAATATTAGCAAAATTTCATTATATTGGAACAAATGAATTTGGTTATGTTGCAAATGTATATGGCCCAACAACTCTAGAGGATAGAATCAAGTTTATTCAATCTCTTTGAAATATCCAATAAAATATTGGTCAAAATCAATAAATCAAGAATTTGTAGTTTATGTCTCCCTGTTTATGTCTAGAATAAAAAATCTCACATCCAATGGCATAAACAGGGAGACATAAACTACAAATTCTTCCATAATTCTATGATTCAACATAGTCACTCCAACAAAATCACTTTCATTTAGACCAATAACAATATGACAAGTTAGAAGAATGAATACATAACAGATGAACTGATTAATTAGTATCAAGAGATTCATTCAAAATATTGACTAACAATTCCACAACCATCCACGAAATCACCAAAATGTTCCTAAACTTCTTACAAAGGACCAAAATTCTAGTCTTATGAGAGATATAAGCATGTACGAGGTGGAAACTGCCATTATGAAGGAAAAGTGTTTGGTCTAGATGGATTCACATTATACTTCTTCCAAGTCTGATGGGACACTATCAATTATGATCTATTTGAAGTAGTAGAAGAATCAAGAACCATAAGAAAAGTCCTTCATGAATTCAACTCAACCTTCCTATCTCTTATCTTGAAGGAAGAATGAGCCAACGAGCCCAACCAATTTAGAACCATTGCTCTATGCAATTTGATCTACAAAATAACTACAAAGATAATAACTAATATAAGGCTCAAACCTATGCTTCCTCATCTGATTTGATAGGAACAAAATTATTATGTGGAAGGAGCGAAAATCATCAATGGCATATGCATGGAAAATGTGTTCATACACTCCCTAAAATTTATAATGTATGCTCATTAAACTTGACATGTCTAAGTATTTTGGAAAATTGAACTAGAGTCACATTCAAAGCATGTTATCTTCCTTTGGATTTTCTAATCAATGGACCTCTTGGATTATCTCCCTGATAACTACTCCTCTATGGTTCCCCCACTCCTAATTTCAACTCTTCTCGAGGAATCCTCCAAGGAGATCCTCTATCTCCCTTCCTCTTCATTCCAATGGAAAACGAACTTGGTAGATATATCAAAACTACTATAGAGAACAAATCCTTAAAAGGCCTCAAACTTCATGGAGATGATCTCACTTCCTCCCACCAACAGTTTGTAGACGAAACCTTGCTGATGGGAATCCTTATAATCTGGGAGTCCTCTATTATCCAAGCTATCTTGAACACCTTTATGGAGGCCTTTGGAACCACTTGTATTCAGGAAAAATCTTATATCTTCTTTCTTAACGTTCTATTTCCTATTCAAAATAACATTTCTAGACTCCTAGGATTTATAAGGAGCTTGCTTCCTTCCAAATATGAGGGTTCACCACTCATGGTTGGCACACGAAACAATTCCGTCTTGGAAGAAATAATCTCCAAGATGTATAAGAAGCTCCCCAATTGGTATTTTAGATCCGTTAATCTTGTTGGAAGATTAACCCTAATCCAGCCAGTCCTCTAATCTCTACGCACCTATCTCTTCTATATTCTAGCCAGTCCAAAAAGAATTCTCAACACCATCCTTTTCATTCAGCATTCCTTCTTATGGGGACGCACAACCAATAAGAAAAAGTGGGCTCTGGTGGTATGGGATAAGACTTGCAAACCCAAGCATGTTGGAGGATTAGAGCTAAGAGATATAGAAACAACAAACAAATCCTTGGGAGCGAAGATCTTATGGAGATTCCTATATAATCCAAACACCTTATCATGTAAGATATGAAAGAGGAAATATGCTCCTTAAATAGATTCTCAGTGTCTAATCTGCATTACAGGTGATAGAAATGGATCCATGATATGGACCATGGATTGGGAAAACAAATACGTAGTACATAATCATTGCTTCTAGGATGCGTGCAGTGGAAGATCTTCTTAACTATGGGAGGAATCCTAGAATCAACTTCCCAAATTAGAATGGAACCCAAACCAGAGAAATCTAAAGTAGGACATAATGCTCCATCACATCAAAATATTGACATATCAGTACTAGAAGACTGAAACTCAACCTAGGAATTAGTAGATCTCGTTAGATAAGGTCAATATGTAGAAAAACACTATCTTCCCTCACTTATATTCTTGTTGGAATGAACTTCAAAAAGGATGATAACCTTCTCAAGAAGTAAAGATAAATTAAGATGGGGACACCAAACCTCGAGAACGTTTTCTATAAAAGAAGAATATTCCATTCTCATTAGAGACCAATAGGATAATTAGGAATATCAATGAAAAAAATATGGAAGGAGAAACATTGGCCAAAGATCGCTACCTTTCTATGGATTTTGGTACAAAGGAAATCATTAACATGGACAAAATTCATAGAAGAGGATTTTTGGGACCTCTCAATGTCCTCTGTGCAAGAAGAAGAATAAACTCAAGATAATCTCTTCAATTAATTCCCCTATTCAAACCATATATGGGATAAATGAACTACTCTTTTAAGCCTAAACCGATCGGGATAGAAGTTATATCCCTCAAATGATCTTCTGATGGAGAGACTCCCCTTTTCAAAATATAGTGCTTAATAGGATCTGGAAGCTAGTTCTAGGATTTATCTTCTAGAATGCATGGAATAAAAACAATAAAATAATATTCAAATATCTTTCATAGCCAACTAAAACGCTATGAATCATCATTCATAGAAACATTATAGAATGAATCAAACTTCAAGGGTAGTCTCCAAATAATTTGGAAAATCAAGGCCATGAAAGGATTATTTTGAAAGCTTGGAAAATTCCACCCACCCTCTCTCTTTCATCAAATATAAGACATACTTTCTCTTATTCTACACACTCGTGGCCCCCACCAACAAACTTCACATAACTCAATCTTGATGAAGAATCTAAAGATAATACAAGCCCAACTAACATAAGAGGATATTTTAGAGATGAATAGGGTGGTGTTCTAATATATTTTCTAGCTCAATAGGAGAAGACAATATTAACTCAACATAATTACAAGGTATAATTCAAGGCATAACTATAGCCATTACACAACATTTGAACAAACAATTGGTGGAAGGATATTCACAAATCTAACATCCAGATGATGATAAAGCTTCAAAATGGATCTTCTACCTCAAAACTTGCAAGCATTTGGAGAATGGAATCTAAACTTGAATGCATGGAAAAGATAATCAAGTATCCCATGGTCATCATCCTTATTCGCATACTCCAGTCTGCTAACAAGTTAGAAAATCACTTGGTTAATGTTGGTGTAGGAATAAAAGGTAGCGACTTAGAGTCTTCATGGACTATGTTAAAATACCAAAATATCAAACACGTATGTCTAAATATTTCCCTATTAGACATACACCCTTGAGTTGGATGCAACAAGGAATATTATGACATATCAACGAAAGAAAAATATTCTACCAATATTTAGGATCATGGCATCCATGACAGGGAAACAAACTGTGGTGATCCCAACCATAACAACCAACCCAATGTCAATGGTTGTTAAATCTAAGAATGCAAGAAAGGCCCCAAATTGGAATAGGGAAAATGATATCAACATAAAAATAGAAATGGAAATAAAAGTAGACAAGGGTCATACATCATCGATAGGGGTTCATCATTACAACAACAATAATAAAGGCTTGAAGCTCCCTCCCTGATATCAACTCTCATGCTCTTACCACAACCTCCACTTCTCCCCTTTGTCAACTATGGTATTTTCCTTATCACTCCATGATCTCCACTAATCTCATAATTTTCATCCCTCGCCACCAGTATCACTCATTGCATCCTCTATAGCCCATTCCTCCATGTGTCCAATCATCCTCATCCTTAACTATTATGGACTTCACCATGATCCAAAACACGTGAGTTAGAAATTCGATTTCCTCTCCCCCTGTAGTGTAGTGTAAAAAAAACATACTTCAATGAAGACAAAGTATTGTGCATTCTGCTTCCATTTCTCCAACAATTAAGATCACTATCCATCTCACACCAATCCAAGAGGGATAGTAATGGAAATTCAGTGTTCCATAGAGGATACTATTGGGCCATGGGAAAAAGGGAAGAATACATGTAGAATTGTGCCTAAGTATGGAACAAGAGCATAAAGGAGAAGAGGAAGGAGCTACAACAAAGGAAGCAGCATAAAAGGAAAGAGAAGAATGTTGCGATAGAGGAGTAGAAGAGAATAAGAAGAAAAAGAGAAGGCGCGGTACGAGGAAGCTTTACCAGTTTAGTAAGCTACGACAGAAGGACATAGCAAGATATGAGATGACATGGCCAAATATTCACAGAAGCAGGCGTGTGAAGAAGCGTATCGACGAAAAAATGATAGTAAGGCATAACACTGAGAAAGCGATAGTCCTTAGTGATCGTGGGCACGAGCACAGCTGGAGCGAGTGGAAACAACACGCGTAAAGGCATCTTTGTAACTCAGGATGATAATGCCTTTTTGTTATGTATTGCTAGAATAGGAAAGACAACCTGTGGGTTGAAGATAGTTAGTTGGTTGGGATAGCGACAGAAGTTAAGTCTGTTAGAATTGGTATCGGGTCACTACTAAGTCTATAACAAGCATGTATGAGATTTGCATTGAGTCTATAATAGGGCTATAAAATAAGGAACCCAAGCTGTAAAAGGGGTTAGATAGTTTCGAGTTGGTTAGCTGATACAACAATTTTGAGTAAGTATCTATACTTGAGAGATAGTTTTTGTGAATGACTCTGGATAGCTGAGTGCATCATATTAGTGGTTTTGCAGCTGAGTGCATAGATAGGTAGAGAAGGTCGAGTCGATCTAGGATGTGTACGAATTTCTATTAGGAGTATAGTAGAGTGAGGAAGAGAGAAGATCAGAGAGCATGAGAGGGAGGAGAAGTTTGTAAAGATAGAAGAGAAGATCTTGAACATAGACTAACACTTTGTGTGCATACAAAAGGTGCATCTACTTCCTCGTGCCAATGCAAGATGAAGAGCACCTTGTGGTTTTTTCTAGGATGGGTTTCCACGTTACATGATGTGTATATGTGTTAATGATTAAAGTATCCTAGATATATGTGTGAATGTTGTGTTAACTACTGATTAATTATTGTATGCAAATGGATAAATGTATGACTATTGCAATATAGTGATGAGGTTGCTTATGTTGTCTTTTCACTGTTTATTTGTGTGAATCACATGAATAAAGGTTGGATCATAACTTGGCATTGAAATAATGTACAAACCGGTAACCCCCCTTCCC
This sequence comes from Pseudotsuga menziesii, assembly GCA_001517045.1. Lineage (NCBI taxonomy): Eukaryota > Viridiplantae > Streptophyta > Pinopsida > Pinales > Pinaceae > Pseudotsuga > Pseudotsuga menziesii. The sequence continues at coordinate 8,500 of LPNX010840810.1, read as the reverse complement.
AGTATTCATTGGTAACCTTGGCATAGAGCCAAGGTACTAAAACACCCTCCTGAACAAACTGCAGAAACTTGGTTTTGGAAGTTGCTCATAAAACTGATATATCTCGGGTGAGATGACATCTGTGTCGTAGGTACTATTGGCTAAGTTTCACTCTGTCAGGATGATATCTTGGGCTTTGTTTTGCTGACCAATAAGGGGTTGAATCTAGGTCCAGCATGAGAAAGGGATGCAGAGTGATACAAAACCAACAAATGGTTCCATTGTCGGGACCTTAAAGTGTTTGGTCAAGGGATATGTTCTAGAAACCAACGAAACTGGAGATCCAAAACTGGGTGGAAGCTAAAGAGTTAGAATTTGCACAAAAATAAAGTGAAGGATCTCCGTGGATGTCGACAAAGTTTTTAGAGCAACACATTTATTCAGACATTCACGAGATTTTATTGGTCAAGTTTCCCATTGTATTGCACGAGTGGTTGTGTAAGTTAGGAACCCAACAAAGAAATTTTCAAGGAGGAGAATCGAAAGAGTGGAGTTCATTCTTAATCAAGCGGCTGAAAAGAGTAAATAACCCTATATCAAGGGCTGTGGATTTTTGGGTAGAAAGTATCCTAGAAATATATATTACTGAGTTTGTTGTTGATACAATAACCTCATACAATGAGGCATAGCAAAACTTTTTCCAAGGACCACGTAGCAGATACCTGTTATCTTTAAAGACATGGATAAAAATGTTCTTATAAGAAAAAGGAATTCTACAAATCATAGAATGAATAACAAAGGGTGGCTATGTCTTAGCAAAACCCTAGAGTGAGATGTTCCTAGGAGAAAGTGGAACTGAACTAGAGCCAGGATTTTTACGAGGCAAAAGAAGATTTAGGTCCAACAAAAGACAAAAAACTATGTTCGGGTGAGGTAATTGCAACACAGAGCAAGAAGAAGAATGCTATGAGATTGCATCATACTTAGACGAAGGCTCTTGCGATGAGGAAAAGGAATATCAGCTGATATCAGAAGGCGACGAAGAGTCAGAATATTCGACTGAAGCTCTAGAACAAGAACATGTACACAACTCGCCTATAGTACTAGAGGAAAGATCGTGAGACCCGTCTGCAAGTATTTCTATAAATACGAGTAGTACTAACGTTGTAAATACGAAACAAGGAAGTCCGACTAGTCCAAATTTTGTTTTGACAGTACCACCAGCAAATAAAATGGTTGGAGTTGACATTAAGGTCCCAATATTCAATGGAAACATGTTGGAATACCAAGTGCAATGTTGGTTTCTTTGTGATGTTGTCTGGACTATATGGAATATCCAAGATGAGAATGCGAAGAAAGAACAGCTGATCACGACGTTACAAGGTCGTGTGCTATACTGGTATATGAAATTTTCCATAGTACCACTAGGAGTTGTCCCGAAAACACTCAATGAGATTATACTCGGTTTGATTGATGAATTAAAAAAACCAAAGTTTGAATCCCAATGCATCACTGAGATCAAAGAGATCAAGCATCTACTGACAGAATCTGTTTTAGATTTTGACCACAGATTTAAGACATTAATGGCAAAAGTGAGTTTCTAAATATCAGATGTGCAACATAATTAATGGTTTATTTCCTCCTTGTTGCCACATATCCGAACCCCATTAATGCAACAGAAACTTGCGTCATAGACAGAGGATTTGGATATAGCAATGAAGCTAGAAGCCTTGCCAATTGGGACACTGGCTTAGGAATGATGCAAATTCAGTCGCAGCTGGCCAATCTTACTATGCAACTCTAGGACATTAAGAGAGGCAAGGAAGTTCAGGAGGAACTATGGTGTATAAGGTGCATATCAGACAGACACCATAAATATAATTTCCTAATGCTGATGAACTATGTCACAGCAGGTGCATCAAACCCATTAAACACCCAAGGAATTCCTTGGTGCAGGATATGTCAGACTATAGTTCACAAGTTCGAGGAATTTCTGTAATTATAGAAGATTGTAAGTGCACCTACTAGTCTATATTATTGTAAATTTTGTAGATCAATAGGTCATGATGAGAAAGACTGTAAAGCACTTCATCTACTACAAGAGAAAACTATGGATACCTAATTAATGAAAAATGATGAGAAAATGGAAGATGAACGAGTGAAACCTTAGTATCATCCTGTGTAGTATCAACAACAACAATATCCTCAACCACAATACCAACAACATCAGTATCCTCAACAATAACAATACCCTCCACAAATGGGGGGTGGGAATTTTATAGGTCAAGGACAACAAGAAGGAGGAGGATTTGGTAGAGAAAGAGGCCAAGTCGTATGTTATAATCGTCGGAATCCAGGACACTTTCCCCGATATTTTCAAAGTCCTGCGAAGAATTGTACATATTGTAAAGCATTTGATCACACTGTCAAACAGTGCCTGTGTTATCAACCCAAATGGCACTTCTCCGTCCGAGTGCCGACTTTTCATTATGTTGGTACACAAAAGGACATTTTAGGATTGAAGTTTTCCAAAACACTATAGATGGGCATGACATGAGATGCATTTACCTCTCAACCAGCTTGCTACATTATTTTTCTAAGTGTGGATTGGCGTACGCGACTATGTCCATTGAAACTCATGTACATACGCGACTAGCTTTTTTGACAACTCACGTAATGTACGCGGCTATTCCCATTGCAACCCACGTATAGATCTATACGTGGGTTCCCTTAATAAAAAATCGTGTGTCATACGTGGGCTGCCAGTATCAATAGTCATGTACAAATCCATTCGACATTAAAAAATATAAAACACGATTAATGCAGATTAGTTGAGCCTTAATCATTAACCATCTCAACTGTCTCAACCTTGTTAAGCTTCAAAACTGCTCTATTTCCCAAAGTATAAATAGAGGCCTTGGGGAGGGCATTAAGAGAATCAATCTTGGAGAGCAAAGTTATGTTGGTGGTATATCTTCAGAAGTCTTTGGAGTAGCAGAACTCAGATTCCTTTGGTTGCAGAGGAGTCCTTGTCTTAGGCGTTGTGTCACACACTTATCTCATTCACTAATTGTTAATAAAGAGAATTCTTCTTCCAACTTTGTGTTGAGTCTATTTCATGTATCATGGTTGATGAATATATTTGATTAAGCACTATATATGTTGTTTATCTAACCTGAAATTGTACTTGGAGAATTTTCTCTTTGCAGGTGAAGGAGGTGCATCCCTGAAAGCTTTGGAGAGAAGCAGAGTGGGAGAAGACAAAGCATGGATCAACCGTCGATAATCAAGTGAGTCCAACATTTCTTCCTATTTCCTTTCTATACTTTAAAGTTGATTGCCTGCAAGTTTTAGATGTACGTTGGTAACCCCAGACCCTAGGTTATAAGGGTGTTTATTCCTGAAAAACAGAACTCGCGACTCCCTTGGGGAGCCCATACTGCTGTCCCTTAACTCTATAGATCAGTGCCCAGTCTTTGCTTTGATTCAGTGTGTGATGTCTTGTCTTGATTCATACTTGCAGTGGTGTTTGAAGACCTTTGTATTTTTTCTCTTTTTTGAAAAATTTATCTCCTTTATGTGGGTTGTTGTACTACACAATCATGTACAGGAGTCTGTGTACATGGGTTGCTCTATTGCACAGTCGCATATATTACATGGGTTGCCCTTGTACACAGTCGCGAACAAGCCTAAGCACAAATTTTTTTAGGTTAGGGTTTGCTTGTCCCTATTCTTCTGTGAATTTTGTCTTGCTTAGTGGTCTTTAATTTCAGCATTGCACTATAAGTTTGATGACCCTATTAGCCATACCTTGTGCTTCCTAGTAAGCCCTTGAGTTTTTAATGTTTGGATTGTCTTTATGTTAGCAACTTGAAGTGGATTTGCCTATTGGGTGAGATGTTTGAATGCTGGTTTTCTGAATCAGTGATCAGGGTTCTAGACACTGTTTTATCCTCTTCTATCTCTTGATAGGGTTGGTTTGTCACTTGCCTTTGTTTGATTTCAGTGATTTCCATTCATTGTGTGTTCCCAAGCTAGGTTTTTCCAAGTCTTCCTTAGGTGGTTGATCTTTGGTTTTATGAATCTGTTTTGCTTCATTTTGCTTACTTTATACAGTTAATTTATTCAAGCATACTCAAGAACTGTGCATTTAGGTGCATAGTAGTTGTCTATTTGCTTTGCTTACATTACTTGCTTGCATTAGTTGATAGGCTATTTTTCTTTTGCATTTATAAAAGAAAAATAAAAAAAACATATACTCGTTTAATATGCATGTAGATTAGAGTTTTGTCTTTAATGCATTGCACATCATTATTTTTGAAAAAATAAATAAAAAGAATTTGTTCTTTTGTGGCTTTCAAGTTTTCTATTTGAAAAAAGAAAGAGAATAGTTTTTGCTTTTTGCATTTCGTTTCTCTTCGCTTAGTCATTTTGTTTCAAATTTGAGTCAAAACACCACATAATTTTCATGCCATTTACCCTCTTACTAAAAACAGCCCTTAAAGTAAACGATATAATTTAAAAATTATTAGTAAGTTTTATTTTATAGGGTCATACACCAACTAGCTCAGGCTAGACTTGTGGGATAGGGAGTTTAAACTCCCCACAAGTATTAAATTTCAGCGTAGTTGGCCAATCACTAGATAAATCCTCTTCTATGTTGATTGTATCTGGGAATCTCCTCTCAAACAGGAGTTAAGCATGAGGCCCCGTGGAGTCTTGTATTGAGGAGATAACCCTCCGATTCCTTGTCAAAGCGTAGACCAAGTTTTTTGCGCATCTAGGGATTCTGTCTTAGACAGGGTTTTGGGCTTTGCTACCTTGCAAAGGAGTATGAACCAGGCTTGTGAATGTCCCTGCAGACTATCAATATAGTTAAGGTAGCCTTTAGTCTCTTTGACATCTAGGGTTCATACATAGGTACACCGGAAGGCTATTTCTGGTTGACCTTGGATGGGCTTGGAAGGAAACCCGGGGAGAAGGTGTGGGAGGGCGGTGGGTGATTCCTCCACTTGTGCCTAAAAACATCTACAGGGACGCTAAGTAACTGTCAATAACTTTCTTTTGGTAAGCGTATCTTATACCAGTTTGTCTGTTTGGCTTTAGGAATTTTTTAGTGAGTGATGTGTGGTTTGTCTGTACTTAGTCTGCCTTCAGGTGTGTGCTTGGTACTTTTGGTTTCCTGTTGAAATCAGACTTTGTCTCCTTGTTTAAAACTATGTCTAACACCCCTTTGAACACCAACCAAGAGATCCCCATGCTGGGAACTCCTTGTACTATTCCTCTCACAGGGAATGTTGGTGTTCCCTTGATGGCCACCCTAAATCTACCTGGATTCACCCTAGGGCTACCAGTGTGGTTGTTTTCCACTCCAACTGTCCTAAATGCTCCTGGTGCTTCTCAAGTAAGCTCCTTATATCAAGAGCATCAAAACACTACTTCCCCTTCACCTGTAGTTGATTCTCCTCCTCCTTCTACCTCATGCAGTGAAAGTACTGATACTAGTAACCGGCAGTCTAGAAGGAGTAAAAGGAGGAGGAATAGGAATAAGCAAGGGGGCACCCATTCAACCTCTACAAGTCAAGTTGAACCTCACCACCCAGCCTCTGAAGTTCATTCTAGGGGCACCTGTCCAACCTCTGCAGGTCATGTTGGATATAAGCACTCAACCTCTACAAATCAAGTTGATCTTCACCATCTAGCCTCTGTTGATCATGCTGGTGGGATCCTTCCAACCCTTCCATGTCATGTCGGATCCATTCACTCAGCCTCTGTAGTTCATGCTCAGGGCACCCGTTCAACCTTTGATGTTCAAGTTGAACCTCCCCATCCAACCTCTGCAAGTCATGTTGGATCCATCCACCCAGCATATGAAGTTCATGATGGGGGCACACACTCAACTGCTGCAAAGCATGTTGATCCTAATTATTCAACCTCTGTTGTTCATGCTAGTGGTGCTCGTCCAACCTCTACAAGTCATGTTGGACCTAGTCTCTCAACCTCTGCAAGTCATGTTGGGGGCAGTCTCTCAGCCTCTGTGGTTCATGCTGAAGACAATCCATCAGCCATTGCTAGTCATATTGACACTGTTGAAAAGACTAACTGTTCAAAACACAAGCCCAAGTTTCCTTTTAAGCTTTGTGAGGGAGACCACATTACTTATAAATGGCCTTCTATCACGGAGGTACGAAGAGTTTGGTTTCATGGTCATCCCGTTTTTGAACATCCTAAATATTTTCAACAACCAACTCTCTTAGTCAAGTTGGACCCAGTCACCCAGCCTCTGTAGTTCACGTTGGGGGAAAAATCTCAACATCTATAGGCCATGTCGAGAGGAAATAGTCAGCCACTTCTAGTCATGTTGACACCGTTGAGAAAAATAATCGTTCAAAGTGCAAACTTAAGTTCCCTTGTAAGATATGTGAGGGAGATCATCTTACTCACCAATGCCCTGCTATGGCAGAGGTATAAAGAGTGTGGTCCGATACTCAAGAATTTCCTTCTCCTGAACAACCTATAGTTTCTCAACAACCTACTCAACCTTTGGTTGATCAAGTGGTCGAACCAATCTCATCTTTGGTTGATACCACTCTTCTTTCGGAGAGTGATCCTGATGTGATTGAACCAATGTCATCTTTGGTCAATCCCACTCTCCCTTCGGAGAGTGACTTTCACGAAGTGGTTGAATCAATTCCATTGTCGATCAATCCCACTCTTCCTTTGGAGAGTGGAGTGTCTTCCAGTCACATTTTCTTCACTTCCAGTTCAGAACTTACTGAACAAGGGGGCATTGAACTCGCTTCAGATCAACCCCCACCAAGCTCTCGAATTGCTTCCTTTGATTGGGTTATCCTAGTTGAGCCGTGCCTTCCTTCTGATGCACCTTTCCAGATAAATGTCAAATTTGAATCATACATGATTGCTCGTTGTATTTTTTATGAAGGATCCTCGGTTAGTATCTTGTGTGCTCGTGCTTGGCGAGGCATGGGATCTCCCAGCCTTGTGTCGACTACTAGTCAGTTACTGGTGTTTGATATAAGAACTAGTATAGCCTTGGGAATTCTTTCTCAAACACCTGTTACTTTGGGTGGGAAGACCATCTTAGTTGACTTCATGGTGATAGAAGACCCCTTGGACTTCAATATGCTCCTTTGACAGGATTATGTCTATGCCATGGAAGTTGTGATGTCAACATTCTTTCGTGTGATGTAATTTAATCATGGCAAAGAAATTGTCACTATCGATCAGTTGGATTTTCTTGACCCATCTCCTGACCCAACTAGAGATCAGTTATTTCCTTTATTGGTTCCTAGTGTTTCTATAGACACTACCCTGCCATAGGTGATCTATGTCATCTCATGTCCTTTGCGTTCAATTGCTACTGATAAGCAGCCTCTGTTTTCATGCTTACTTTCCCGATACTTGGTCCCAGCAGTTGACCAGGTGAGTCATCCTATACAAACCATCGAGCCTGCTCTCCACTCTATTGATCCATTTGAAATTTTAGACATGTGTCATATCTCGGATGATCTCCTTCCTTCGGAAGAAGTATTCCTAGAGTCTTTGATATAGTCTGACCTTCTATTGGATGTTGGTTTAGTTGTGACTAAGTCTAACCCTGATTTGCTTAGTAAGCTTGATATTCCCATGGATTGGTCTTCTTATGTTGATCTTGTTGAGTCTTTTTATGCTTCCTTTGAATAGCAAGTCAGTGATCCTGATGAGTTTGATTTTTCTTATGAAATTTTCAATTTCCGTGATACTGAGTTTGTTCTTGCAGACTCTATCTCCATTGTTGATTTTTTATTTCCATCTGAGGTTGATCTTAATGATTATAAACCCTCGAGCCTTGATGCTATAGAATCTTCTTTGGTCGATTCTTCCTTGACTTTCTCTTTTGTAGAAGATAGCAAAGTCGCATGTGTTTCTGCCAAAGTGACCTGCATCGGATATTTTCTTTTGAATATGATCCTGATGTTGTCATTTCTTGGAGACGGGATTCTTAGTTCGATTCACAACTGTTTACTAGCCTTGTCTTGTTGTTCAAGTTGTAACTGCATTTTCATGTGCCCTGCTCGCGCTTATGAGCTTGACATTGGCTTCCACGCTTTTAGCTCGTTGTATAAGCCCTCATATTTGTTCTCATTATTGCTAAGCCTTGTATCATTTTGCCTTTGTAACTTGACACCTTTTACCTTGAGGAGACATTCCCTGAGTGTATTTATCCTGCTCATTGTTATAGCGGATTTCACCACACTAGGTGAATCACACATTGTATGGCCTTCCCTTGTCCCGCTGCAGACTCATTAGCCCCTTTGGACCACTTTATATCTTTTGATGTTACCTTGATCATCCCCAAAAAACATTATAATATTGATATACGCGGCTTTTTCCCCGATAACCACGTACATACGTGGGTATTCCCTCGATAGTCGCGTACATCGGGATGTGTGCATAGTCCAAAACATTTTGGAGTTTTCCTTGACTTGGATCCGATTCATATGACTCCTGGCCTTCCATA